>LQRL01047453.1:14537-31730 GCA_001703475.1 Hydroides elegans | reverse complement strand
GGTTCGAATCCCATCGATGTCCCTTCTAAATTTTAGATTTGTTTTATGTATTTTGCTACTTATTCTTCAACTTAGATTAGCCATCTTTAATGTAACAGTTAATGTTTATCAAATATTAAATAATAACCAAGTGAAACGCCGTTACAAATAAAAATTATAGCATTTCTAGGGAAAACATATAATTTTAAACAAGCAAGCGGGCCGTTTTCATTTGAAACCCAATTTAGCGGGCTCAAATGTAACTTTCGGCCCGCTGTTTTCATTAGAAGCCCGCAAACCATTAAAAATTGCCCTGTAAAACAGCGTTAATATACCACAGTGCCTCGCAAATCGATAATAATGGCCATTTTAGTTAAAACTATCAATGGTGGAATGCATTTGACTATAGACAAATTAGTTATTCTCTATTATTCCTCGTCTCACGAATGTCAGTAGGCCACCATTCATGTCCGACTTTCTACCATTTTGTATTTCTCATACAAATAGGTCATATCCACATGCATCATATATCGTAAAGTACTGAACCGATCGGTTCTCTTTGTCCTGTGACGGGGTCATATAGGTTAAGTAATTTTTGGTTTTCTATAAAATAGAAAGATTATGTCATAAGGTTTTGCTAAGGTGATTTTTCAGATTACAAATTTGCCTTTGTGTGCCGTAAACCAAGATCACACTATTTCTTTATTAATGTATGCAATGCCTCTAATCACTTTCGAGATAGGATTTTTTTGTTAACAATTCTAAATTGACAACATATACTTTTTCATTTGTTATATAGCATAAGAAACACATGTGAATGCCATTATTCATTTCCTTAAAGATTATATTTAGAAGTGAAACTAATCCTGATCGGAAGATGATAAGCACCGGTAAATGTAGACCGCATTTGTCATAAATCTTCCTGTTTTGAGTGTCAAATTAGAGGTGCCGATAAAAAATAAGGGTACGTCGTTGCTCTATTCCTATGACATATCTTAGGAGTCGAGTATAGACTATGTATGTTAATGTATATTTCGAAGTTATATGCTTTATCTTCCATGTATATTTAAGCTCCAGATGATACCAGATTATCAGTGATATAGGTAACTTATTTATCAAAGCAATGATAACATTATTGAGGAGCTGTTTTTCATGATTTATTGCAATATCTAGTCCCCATCTATGATTAGAGTGTCGATATCAGGGTTTGACTCTGCTGTTGCAATTAATAAAAGTGTTAACCTTAACAACTTCTGTCAGTCTTAAGAAAAACAAATGATATAGTTTACCTGCGATAGAAAGTCTGTGCCAAGGGTTAAGAGACTTGCGATAACAGGAATAAAGCATATTGGTTTGTAACTAATATGTTACATAATGTGTGTTTAGCATAAAGAATATATATTCTCTTATGAGTGAAATGGTTGAGTATATGAATATTTGGAATGAGGATAAGTTATGATTTTAAGTTTGTCGACTAAATCTGTCTCCTTAACACAACACCATAAGTAATGATTGAACCATATGGAACTAAAGTAGGAATAATAAATGCGATGCGGATAAGTCAAGTGATAGTAAAAGAACGTTATACTTAATCAGGATACGATCACATAGACTGAGTTTACATTTGAGATTAGAATGCAACAATGGATTCGAATGATTAAATCAAAGTCATAGTGGTAATGCACTAAAAGGATAAATATTTAATGATAAAAAAAAACAAGATTCAGAAAATAATTGCGATTCAACCTACATTAATATAGACCTTCATTTAACCTTGGTCAAAGTGCTGAAAAGCCTAATGAAAACATAAACAATCATTGAAACACCAGTTGAATTACTGCTTGATTGAAGTTGAATGGACGCAATTATAACAAAACAACATACTAAAATATTTATAGCCTTCGTCCCTTACAATGTATAGGCGTTTTAAGGCAGAGAACGGTGCGGTGGAATCAGGTGAGGTTCATGTTCAATAAAAAGTCATAAAAAGAAGAGTTCCAAATATGTTCTAGTTTCCTGATTTCTTGTTTATGGTAAGACGACGTTACATATTGGAACCGTTCCATATTCGAGAAGGATAGTACTTGTTATATTCATTTATGATAATGCTGTAAATGAGGACCATGTAGGTTGACATTGGTGATTACGAAATTACGTATGTGGCGTTTTAATTGCATAATTAGTGTGTTTAGCACTTGAGTGATTTGACATTTTTATTGCGATTGTTGTGTTTATGTAAAACCTATTTGATTAAATAAAGATAACGCATTTAAACAAAGTGAACGTATTCATATATTCTTGATATTTTTATTGATTACAAATTTTTTATTTTCTATTTTCAAGCATGCTTATGAGCTGCTCAAAGAGACTCTACATGTATATTTATGTCATGTGAATCGGAATATTTAACATGCTAATCCGCTCGTCCTTTATCTCCATGATTTGTTGTGTACGCAAATTTCTAAGAAGTAATGGTCCAGAATTTGTATATACAGTGCACCACGGATAATTTGAAGTGCTCGGGACCGGAAAATTCAGTTCAAATTATCCGAACTTCAAATTATCCGAATAAAATTTGGTATAAAATAGTGAAAAATACAGAATCGGGACCGAGAAAACAGTTCAAATTACACCGAAATTCAAATTATCCGTGTTCAAATTAACCGTGGTGCACTGTACATGTATGTATTTGTAAGTAAAGGCCAAGTATGTCCCGTAATATATTCAAAACCTAAAATGTATTTGGAAATTTGATTGATAACATACATGTTGAAATTTAGTGATTGGGAATTTATAGTGATTCACGAAAATACGGTACCTAATAAGTAACAAAAGAGTTAAAAGAGACTGAAAGGAATCACGAGATGGGATTGCTCAACTTTTTTTGACAATTCATACTTTTACTCATATTATAAAAAATAATCATCTGTAGTTCTGCTTAATCATTATTTCGGAAATTACTGCACGGATTAAATTCATAACCTGTCACATTCGCCTCCCAAAAATTTAGAAAAAAAAAACATAAACGATTTTGTAAAACTATTGTTGTTTTACTGAAAGGGGCTAAAGCATATCCTACTTTGAATAACTGACGATTTACCAGTGGATTATTTGCTTTGTCATAATGATATGCGAAAGACAGATTTCTTTATTATGCATTTACGGACATGCAGTTAATAGCACCCGGGCCACAAGTGCAAAATATACGAAATTGCATACCCCTGCATGAAATTGCCATTATGTGCTACTTCATGTATTTAAAAAAAAAGTGTGTCCGTACGTATTACATGAGACCGTTCTTGCTTTGTGCTTCCTTTTAATGGGCTGCTCTGGTATCTGTTATTTTCCAGATAATTTAATAAATATTCCTTTAGTTGAAGCATACGTCATCTGCTGATTAGGGCGAAATATAATCAAAGCTTAACATGTTTGAGGTTAAAACCACCACCTGTCATCTTTATATAGATAAAATGCTAAATATTTTTAATGAATTAAGGATTTTTTTTGCTCTGGAAAGCGCGTTAATTTTTGCATTTTGTTTAGCTTTTAACACAAACAAGTATAAAAACAATGTTGCTTATGTAATCAACCGCAAAGACGGTGCTTCATGTGAACCGTTAACAGCAAATATCAGAGCAACCGAAAATCAATGCGCCTCGCTTGATGCCGTTTATGTAACGGCGCAACCCTGGCCGAGCCGCCACTTGTGCGTGAGCAGTCCAGACGCCCACTTATACAACCATCAGCTCCTTTCAGTTACCAGTTTTTGTGACAGGAGGCATACTGTATAATGGGAGAATATTAATTTGAGCAAATATGACAATAACGATATCATTCTTAATATAATGCATAAATCAAAGTCGCCAATAGTAATGGTTTATATTTCTGTGGCGAGATTTTGAATGGATACTCATGCATGTCGTCTTAAAAAATTGATCTTAACTATGTGGATGCAAGCATTTGCAGCCAGGTTTTGAAAAGTTTCAATGAGGTATCTTTTAAAACAAAACATGGTTTTGTTAATTTGAACAAAACAGGATATACTCATGTATTGATGATATTTCATTATTAAAATAAAATAAAAATACGTAAGAGTGAAATTAAAGTTGTTAAGCCCGGCGACAACACAGGATAAAAAGACTAATAAGGATATTCATGAAAAATGTTTGTCCAGTGTTATAAATGCATGGTTCGGTCGCGTGTTGCTGAAGAACTGAGATTCAAGAAGCAGAAAACTCACAGCAAATGCGTTCCGAGTTTAGAAAAACGGAAGTCAGGCGATAGTTCTTATTTTGAAAAGCAGAGGCGAACATCAGAAAACAATAACAGTCAAATGAAATCGGATTCGCAAAATAGAACACAATCAGATGCAGCGAAAACAATTCAAGATGCACAAATAAAAACAAAATCAAATGCCATGAGAAAAGTTCCAGATGCTCAAAATAAAACACCACCAGTTGCGATGAAAAAACTTCCAGGTGTATCAAGTAAAACAAAATCAGATCCAAAAACAGTTCCAGATGCACATCTCATTAAAGTTCAAGATCAAACTACAATTAAAGGTCTTATAAGATAGCTCTTTGTGTTTGTTGCGTTTAAGATATGTTTAAACAATTTGAAAGAAAACAATATGTATCGAGACAAACCGAGGCTTGTATTTCTCATTGATCTTCATAAATACATAGGATGTAACATAAGCCAAAACCTGCTCGGCCAAAATGGCTTAGGGGTTGCGAATCTTCTCGTCCATACCCAAATATTGTTTGTTCTATTGTTTTTCTTCTGTCTGATGTGGCCGAATTGGGTTGAATTTTCTCAGTATTTAATCGAGTTTTACATTGGCCTCTAGCCGACGGTCGAGGCTTAGTTACAACCTTTTCGTTTAGACTACATTTTGATATTTTTGGGAGCGGATTTTGCATGTTGAAAAAGACATATAGTACAAATATAAAAAGACACTTTCAAAATCTGAAACGTTATATACCTATATACATATATAAACCTAAATATCTTTTTTTTCTGTATTAGGTGGTGCCGATGACACACAGAAGGCACACCAGGAGAACAAGCTCCTTCCCATGTTGCAAGAGGGCGCGCACAACTACGAGTATGATCTCATCGTCATCGGCGGCGGATCCGGAGGCCTTGCGGCGGCCAAGGTAAGAAGCGGGCATCATGCAGTTTTTCGTTTTCGTTGCAGTTTATGTCTTGAATTGTTCTTTAATTTGAGCTAGAAACAAAAATAACGGGGTCGATATCCAGTCTGTGAAATCGGCAATCAGATACATGTAATTCACATTTTCAACACTTGCTGATTTTTATAATGACATGATGTGATAAGTGAATTGCATTTATGAAGCAAAAAAACATCCAGGTTGTTGCACTTGTGGTTTTTTTCCGATCTTGAACATGTTACTCTTTAATAAAGAAATATGCATTTTTACAAAGAAGGCAGGGAAAATAATAATGTCTAGAAAGGCAATTAATTACTTAATGCATGCAAAACACGCATTGTCGCATTGTCTGCTAATAATGTCTTTGGCTAATCATATCCGTCTCGTTGTGTTTGCAGGAAGCCGCAGGGTTGGGGTTCAAAGTCGCCTGTCTAGACTTCGTCAAGCCCAGCCCACAGGGCAGCACGTGGGGTAAGTGCCTCGATTTTCAATGGTTTGGTCCAGAAAAAACATGTTGGTAATGCCAATATGCGTTATTAAAATATATTCGTGTTTCGTTCTATAGACATAAATGATAAAGATCTTGAATTTCCCTCGAAAGTTAAACTGACTGGTCAAATGTGCCAAACAACATGAACCTTGCATCCATCAAACAAAGTTGATTGTAATTCCAGCAATAAACTCAGGTGTAAGTGCTGGAGCGTCCATAACTAAACGCTAATTTGAAATTGGCATTTACAAGAGTCGTTAGAAGCAAACTGGTCAATGCTAAGTAGACTGAATGACAGGGCAAGCAATTAGCTGGCTCCTCAGACCCCTAGTTGATTGCCATGGTTTTCATGCAAAATTACCTCTGTCCTTGTGACAGTTCACCAACCAAACCAAACCACCACTTTGCGGTCCGCATTTCTTCTCTTGTTTTCGGTAAAACAGGTAAACATCGACAATGTCTTGACGTGGGTTTTATGCCATTCGTTTGTAATGAGTTAGTTATTTCTTTGGAACGTGTGAATTTTAATGTGTTCTCGGGTTGCCTCACACAGAACACAAGTTTATAAAAATTGAGTAAATCGCTACTAGTTATTTTTTAGCATGGCAAATAAACAATTCAATGAAGTTTATCGGATCGTATTGAAACAAAGTTTGAAACTACTGTAAAATACATAAGCCATCATAGTCGTGTTTTCGTCTTAATTCAAATTTTGGTAACGATCCAGTATCTATGAGGGTTTAATCACACCTGTCGTGTTGAGTCAGGTATTCGTACACCTATTGGTAAGCTGACATGTATGAGCAGTTGATTTTTATTTGTTTCAAGCGCATTGCCCTGGTCGCTTGCATGCTGCATTTGATTTGCGGTTGCGTGACATCGCCTTATTACTGAGGTCTGCTATTATATTTGTGAGCAGGCATAAATGATAAAGCGACTATTTTTATCCTTATATAACCATTTCTTTTGAAATGTATTTTGTCATGTTATTTGCTTGATTGTTATTAGGTCTGGGAGGCACATGCGTCAACGTTGGCTGTATTCCAAAGAAACTTATGCATCAAGCTGCAATCTTAGGTCAGTTGAATGGGTTCAATATGAATAAGTTTAAATGTTGAATTCAATAATTTCATTATATTAACATATTGATATGGTTGATCCTTTTGAATATTGAGAGAGGACTGATTTACCTGAGGTCGTAAGATATTTCATCTGATATTGCATTTGAGACGAAGTGTTGAATCTATTTAATAAACACTTAGTTTAATGCACCGAATACTATCAGCTAGTAAGTATTTAGCCTGAAATTAGATATTATACCGCATCCATTGATTGCAGGTCATTCCATTGAAGACGCAAAGCAGTTCGGATGGCAAGTCGGCGATGGAGGTAAGGTTGACGCCATTTTGCAAGCTAAAATAATGTTGTTTTAGATATCAACAGTTCTACCGTAATTACCGGTGTATAACCCGCGGGTTATACACCGATTTTACAAACAAAACACCTGGGTGCGGGTTATACACCGGTGCGGGTAATACACCGAATTCGAAAACATAAAATCGATTAAACGCTAAGCTTAAATACCCGAATATGCATTACCTTATCATAAGGATTAATTAGCAAGTGTGGTTTTGGCGTTATATAATCAGAGGATCAGTGATGCTAAGAGAATAGTAAGCGACACTGATAAGAAAGTGAGAAGCATTGATAAAATACTGGGTGACTCAGGGGGTTTTTGCTTTGTAAAGCCTTATCATTTCAAAGGCATTCACTGAGAAGATAATTTGGGATAATAGCATATATGGGATAGGAGCGATTTATGAGTCGTCAAAAGAGGTGGACTTTGGGAAAAGTTTTTTTTCTTAAATGAGAAATCATGAATTCACGTTAAATGTTCAGGCATTTCACTGCATAGAAAATATAAATTATTTCTCTGAAAATCGGCATTTTTCCCAATTTTAAGGGTGCGGGTTATACACCGGTGCGGGTTATACACCGATTTCAAAAACATATTCGTTCAATTTTGGAGGATGCGGGTTATACACCGGTGCGGGTAATACACCGGTAATTACGGTACTTCTACTTTTATGAAATGAGATAATTTTATGAGACCCAGATCCAATACGATTCTGGCTGCAAGGGATGCATTGTCGTAAAATACACTTGTTATTGTCACAATAGCCCATTTAGTTATTTCCTAAAGTAGTTTGGTATCATTGCTAATGAATATGGCTTTTAGTCAATTAAACATTTGCCATTAACAATCAGAATAATTGCAGAGCTTAACGCATAAAATCCCATTTATACGATAGCCTACTCTATATTCTATACACTTTAGTATCTCACAAATGGGAGACGATGAAAGACGCGATTCAGAACCACATCGGGTCGCTCAACTGGGGCTACCGTGTTGCGCTGCGTGAAAAGACGGTGTCTTACGTCAACGCGTACGCAGAGTTCGTCAATGAACACACTATCAAGGTGAGAATACATATATTTGCACAGATATATAGAGAAATATTGTCCTGAGATGCAATATGTAGATTGCAAATTCATGGCATAATCGGCTCGATTCATCAATGTGGGAGGAGGGTCATTTGGAATGATCACAAACAATATGACGCAAAAGTCCAGTTTTCTCTATCAAACTGGACTTTAACGTACGAAACAATTAAACAACAAGATCTTAGAATCATTAAGTATTTACTTGATTTCCGTAACCTGTCATGCACATTTAAACGTATTTTACTTTCACCAGACAACCAAGAAAAATGGTAAAACTGCAGAAATGACCGCTCAATACTTTATACTGGCAACCGGTGGCCGACCAAAATATCCAGACATTCCGGGATGCAAGGAATACTGCATCTCCAGGTTAGTACCAGTGTTGTCAGTTCCTTGAGATAAAGAATGAGGCTTTCAAAGCATATTATAAACAACAATACAGTGCACCACGGATAATTTGAAGTGCTCGGGACCGGACAATTTAGTTCAAATTATCCGAACTTCAAATTATCCGAATAAAATTTGGTATAAAATAGTGAAAAATACGAAATCGGGACCGAGAAAACAGTTCAAATTACACCGAAATTCAAATTATCCGTGTTCAAATTAACCGTGGTCTACTGTATATGGAATGTGATAAATGAAATGTCAAGCATTAGATAAACACCCCGCTCAACATCTAGGTCCGTTTGTAAAAATATTGTTAGTTCTTTAGGGGAAGAAAAATGAGGTGAAAAATATTACGGGTAGAGGTGAAAAACGTTAATTTGTGAAATGTACAGTCGACAATAAAGTACAGTCGATATTTTTTTTTCAATGGTTCCAAGAGATGGAAATAAACTGGCGTTTTTATTTGAGCTATTACGAAATGACCAAGTGCAAGGTTGTCAAACCTGAGTTTAAGGTAAAATTCTGTGATAACAATAAAGTACAGTCGATATTTTTCAATCTCTCTATTGGATGGAAACAACCCTTGTGTTTTGCTCAAGAGATTACAAAATAACCGAGTGCAAGGTCCAGGGTGTCAAGCGCTCCTACTTTCTCCTATATTCTCCTATATTTTGATGGTCTCCTACTTTTCTCCTATATTTTAGGATAATCTCCTATATTCTCCTATATTTTCGTCTTCGCATGATTATTTGTTATCTAAATCGCTCAAAATAGGGTTTGTTTGATTATTCAAATGCATATAATATTGATTTATGCGGTCCTAAAAATCGTCTTTAGTTGTTTTTCTTTCCATTTTGTTTTGACTTCCGTGAAAATTTCGTTATATATTGAATATTTATTTTTTTGGGGTTCTCTTATAAAAAAATCGCTCGCGCCTTCGGCGCTCGCATATTTGAAAGTTTCCCTAAAATACTGGCTCGCGTCTTTGACGCTATGATGTAAACTAATTATTGTTCTTGTTTGCTATGATGTACCAATTTGAATCTTGGATCAGGGAGAAAATCAGATGAAATCATTGAAAAAATAGGGAATCAGAGACTGACTTTTCACCCTGTACATCGGACTGTCCGATCGAGACGAATAACGCAGAGAAATTGACACGGGTGCCCGTTCAAAAAGAAGTGCTACCACGAGGGTGCAATGATTTTCTCTCGAGTGCTGTTTTCTGGAATAAGTGCACTCGAATATCAAATTAAGTCATATATTCTCCCATATTTCAGGTCAAACTCTCCTATATTCTCCTATATTTCAGGTCAAATCTCCTATATTCCTCCTATATTTCAGGTCTAAATCTCCTATATTCTCCTATATTCCAGGTCTAAATCTCCTATATTTTCGCCCATCTCCTATATTTTTTGGGTCACTAGTCGCTTGACACCCTGAAGGTCGTCAACCCCTGTTTCCGGTAGACTACTGCAAGGCGCAGTGCACCTGTGTTTCCGTGCAGTTGGTTTAAGGGAGAGGGGACAATGCGTGGCACATAACACGCCATAGATAGTTGTTTATTGTCTCTATTACGCAAGTATCTCTTTAAGGTGCAGTTGAATAGGTCTTTGAATACGACAATTAACAAAAAATGGAGAAGCTAATCAAGCATGCGATTTTTTTTCTGTGATGATCTCAGTGAGTGGAGAAAATGTAACTCATAGTCATTTTTATAGGCTACTTCATAACAACAAAGAAAGTCGCTCATGTGTGAAATCATGGATTCAGATTAATTGACGACAGTTCCGTGCGTCGGTACATTGTTCCAATTTATTGTTTTCTGGAACGCATTTTTATGAGCTATTTTATGAGCTATTTAAGAGCTATCTTTAGATCAATTGGATGCCATTATAGCATAGAAACTGTGAGAGACAAAATAAAAATGTCCCATAGGGAACCTTATAACTACCGGTTGCATAAATAGGATACATAGAACAGTAAAACAATTTTTGAGTCACTTTTTGTGAATGTTTATACTTTCTTCGAATTTTTGGCATAGCCTTTATATAGCACACACTTGGTTGCATGTTCCTGATCAAAAACTTTATATGTATTTAGTCTTTGGTGTAAAAATAATTAATATACACTCACTAATTTCAAGCAATTAACTCTACCACTCTCAATACCCCTTCTCTCTTTCCCAACAGCGACGACCTCTTTTCCCTCCCCTACTGCCCCGGCAAGACCCTGGTGATCGGCGCCTCCTACGTAGCCCTTGAGTGCGCAGGCTTCCTTGCAGCCTTAGGCCTTGACACAACGGTCATGGTGCGCTCAATCTTACTGCGTGGCTTCGACCAGCAGTGTGCTGAGATGATTGGTGACTACATGGGCAACCATGGGATTAACTTTGTGCGGCCATGTGTGCCTACTAAGGTTAGTGTTTCTGGTAAAAGTTTATATGATGTCGCATTTCGTCTCCTAGTAAAAGTATTTTCGTAAATTATACTATATTAGTATCCTAAGGTGATCGATGCATAATAAAAAAGATATTATAACGTTTGAAGTTGGACGGAATCTGGATGAATAGAAAATAGCATATTTCATAATTTGTCACATTAAAGAAACATTACTGATTCATATCACGTTGAAAAGCGTCAAGTGCTTAAACACTTTCGTATTTTGACAGATCGAGCAAGTAAAGGCGCCGACGGCCGAGGAGCCCGGCCAGTACATCGTCACTGGCAAGAAGGGCGACGGCACCGAGATCACCATCGAGTGCAACACCGTAAGAAAGACATAACGACCTTCAATGATTATCCCCCGTGGCGCGGGGGATATACTATAGTAATGAGGTGTGTCCGTCCATCTGTCCGTCCTCCGTAACACGTTTATTAAACACAATATCTCAGAAAACTAAATGTCGGATCAAGCTTATTTGTTTGTGGATGTAGCCCAAGTACTAAAGTTGTGCTATGTCATTTTTTTTACAGATCAAAGTGTCTTATGTTTCATTCATAAGATTTTTCGATATTGTCTGATCCTACTCAATTGTTATTGGCAGGTTACATAGGCGTTACTATATTTATGTATTTTGGGATTGTTTTGGGAAAAAAATTTCATAATTTGATTTTTTGCAAATACTTTTTTCACCACATTTCGTTTGTTATTGCTTGAACCAAAATATCATATAATTTTGTCAGAAAAGTGTATACAAAGGTCTACTGAACATCTTGTATCGATAAACTGTTGAATTTCACGTGGGATCCAAGGTCACAGACCTTCTTGTTAAATTTTATTTAATTATTTAAATAGTCTCATATTTTGTTTACCAAAGATCCTTATTAAGAACAACTTTATTATAAAAACATGTCTCTTAATTTCTCGAATGTTTGATTGTGTATGATAGTGTCCCCCGTTTTGATTAAGATTATAGACGATACATTTTGTATTCACATGTAATAAATTTATATTTAAGGTACTGATGGCAGTGGGAAGAGATCCTTGCACTAAAGGAATCGGACTGGAGAATGTGGGTGTCAAACTGAACGAAAAGTGAGTTTGATTAGGTTTTATATGTATTTGACTAATAGAGAATGAGGATGCCCCTAAAATAAGTATAAGTGTTTCGGCCTCATATATTCTCAGTGAAAGCATTGGGAAATCTTTAAAAAAAAAATCTGCTGAGTTACGAACCCGATCATATCCAATTTCACTGTATAGATTTTCCCCAAATGTTGTTCTTTATCGCCTGACTATAATTTTATACATACCCTGTAAATCTCTACGCAGGAATGGTTTCGTATTGGCCGACGACACTGAAAAGACGAGTTGTCAGAACGTGTACGCCATTGGCGATATTTTGGACGGCAGGCCCGAGCTCACTCCTGTGGCCATCCAGGCCGGACGCCTGCTCGCCAAACGGCTCTTCGCCGGCTCTTCCACTAAGGTAAGGTGTCATTGGTCCTTGGAGGGAGGTGGTTTATGCTATTAATATAGGCTTAGTTGAATTGAGAATTGAGGATGAATTTAGTATGTGCATGAAAATGATGTATTTGTTTACGAAAACCGAATCCTGTTATACATTACTTGATGAATAAGACACATAAAACAAAAATAAAAACCAAAATCAATTGGATTACAGTAGACTCTCGTTAATCGGAACCCCTCAGGACCTGTCATTTTGGTTCCGATAAACCGTGGGTTCCGATTAACAGTAGTAAATTTGTATAAATATACGATGATGGGATTTAAAAATCGGTTCCGATAAACAGATAGTTCCGATTAAAAGAATTCCGATTAACGAGAGTCTACTGTATTAACTCTTCATGTTAAAGTATTTAAAAGGATAACGAAAAGAAAAACACCGCGGTCATAATTCTTATCTCGTAATAAATCTTTTTTTTTTCACTGTTGGCAGTGTGATTACATCAACGTGCCGACCACAGTATTCACGCCGATCGAGTACGGGGCGATCGGTCTGAGTGAAGAGGATGCCGAGGCCAAGTACGGCAAGGAAGACATCGAGGTATGTAAATAAGACTCTTATATATCTTAGTGATTGAAAAGGGGCATGTGGGGGGATGGATTATTATATCTTTCATCATTTGTTCATTTGACTAGGAAGTGTGATATGAGATCAAAACATATTTTGATTGAATGAATTGTAAGATATCGAATCGAGAAGGTTTATTGATTTAATTATAAAAACTTAAATTTTGATGTTGCAGGTGTACCATAGCAATTTCTGGCCGTTGGAGTGGACAGTAGCCCACCGAGAAGACAACGCCTGTTACGCAAAGCTTATCTGTGTTAAATCGCTCAATGTAAGTTTTGTTCGTGAAAACATTTACAAATTCATTTGTATAAAAAAAGCATTTCCTATTTAAGCCCGTTAATCAATTAGACGTGTAGATTAAAAAAGAAATATTTGAAGATTCCTTCTACATGTAATATGATTATGTCAAAGACTTTTTAGAACCAAAAACTCTTTATGTTGACGATGTCATTTCTACCACCGATCTCATATTACGGTGCGCAATAACTTAGTCGCGCGAAATAATTGAGCTAAAAATACCCCCTTAATACTTTTTGAAGGAACGTGTGGTGGGCCTGCATGTGCTTGGCCCCAACGCCGGTGAGATCACGCAGGGCTTCACCATAGGCATCAAAATGGGCGCCACCAAGGCCGACTTCGACAACTCCATAGGCATCCATCCAACATGCGCCGAGGTATGCGCGATTTATTTCATTTTCTTTAACTCATATTTTGTCTTGATGAGTATGATTTTGGATTTTGGTTTTACATTGCGCCGAGGTATGGGATTTCGAAGTCAAATCCGAACTTTTCAGTATCGATTTGTGATCATATATTTATATTGCTTTAAAACGTTTCGATAAAATAGTTGTGTTATGTTTTTGGCATACTTGGTTGTAAACACATTTATAATAGCATACATAGAAATCGTAGCAAATTATGTGCAGTGTTTGTAAAGCCAAAACTATGTATCATGCATTCACACTTGTAAAATATAAAACTTTGAATTAGATAACATTGCTACTGAGTCTTTGAACCTCAGCAATTTAATAATTTCATTATTTATTGCAGATCTTCACGACTCTGAACATCACGAAGAGTTCGGGTCAGTCGGCGTCGGCATCCGGCTGCTGAGGTTAAACCCTGCTGTTGTTTGCGCCAGCTCTTCACACGCCATTCTTCATTCGCATCTAGTCTCTGCTGAAAACTGAGAAAAAAATGAATTTTAACACAAATCGAATAGAATCTAAGTATCATATAATATTGACGATTCGGAATTAGGGTTATTGAACAAAAAATATATGTGATCGTCCTCAGGAATCATGATGAATTTACTAATTAAGCTATTCACTACAGTGCATTTAAAATCGTTTTTTACGAACAATAGGCTGTAGCTGAGTTTGAAAATAGCTCAGCTATCACACACATCTTTCGACAAAAGAAATGGTTGATTTAGAGATAAAGGTGTTTTTGAGTGGCGGCTCAAGTGTTAAGGATGTCTGGCGGCAACAACGGCGGGGTTACCCTTGCAAATATTCAGTCAATCGTAGCGGCCGACGCACTTGCATTGAGTGCATTGATGACGAACATCCCTATAAACCACATATGTGGCAAGGGGTGATCCGATGGTTCCGCTGCTATCATTGACATAACGCGTTCAGGCGGAGATGGCGATGTGCTGATTTCGCCCTCTTTGCCTGGACGTTTTAGAATGTAGATATTAGAACGGGTAATTATGTCCTGACTTACAAAAATCAGGTATTCGATTTCATGCATTGTCATGTCCATGGTTTGTATAGTTGAATAGGGAATTCATTTGAATATATGTACATTGTTCATTACTAAAAAAGTGCTAAAACAACTGTGAAAATCCATTCTTAGTTTAGTTAAGGAACGTATTGTTTATCATTGTATTGAGTGACTTGCCGTAAACTATAAATAATGTTAATACTTTATGTTTTTCATGCACACGAAAGGGTAAAGAAAATAGAGAGCAATAGATAATGTCATGATAAGATTTAAGGTATTTCAAGAATGATCGATCACATTTCTAATGTCATGATTGCAACAAGAAGTCATAATGTTGCAGAATATCTTATCCAAATAAAATATCAAAATTAAATGATTGAGAAGTTTCTATTCATCGATATCGATATTTTAATCCCGAATGTACAAAATATCTGCATAAATTTTGATACTTAATGTATGTTTGCATATTTAATTAACACTCGGTACAAGTTGTGATATATGTGTTATGTAAATAAAAACTATGTTGTGTTGTTAACAACCAATTTTTGCAAAATACGTTTTCTTAAACGCACATGTAGGCCTATATTGAAATTTATATAAGCATCGAAGGGCGTGTAATAATGGTGAAGTATTCCTATCCAATAGGATATCTTGCATTTATATCATTCAGACAACATAGCTTAAACCGTACCAAAAGTCAATCACGTGTATTTACATGTAATAAAGGCTGCTTATATGCCGATGTGATTTGTTCTGAGCCTAATCTTATTTATCGTCTCGCTTTATTTGTTTAAATGTATTGAAATATGATTAATGTAAGCTGTAAATAAGTTTTGAAAATTGCATAAAATATTACTGTTCTTATAAAAGTAAATAATTTTTAATGTGGTATGGAAAGGTTCTCATGATAAATATTCTGGGTAACGTTTAATAAACGTTAAAACACAATTACACACTTCAGTTTATAATTCTTCGGTGTAAGTTGGAAACTTCCATTAGTCACTTATACGACTTGATACCTTTGAGTAAAATGCTCTTAACAATGATTAATTGTCTTTAGGTTCATCATGTTTACACATAATTCTAGGCAATAAAAATACTTAACCATATTTCGTTCTTTTTTTTCCCCTGTCAGATGAAACAATCAACATTTTGTTTCATTTTGTGAATCAAATAACAAGGGGCTATACTTTTATCGACCAAAACAGGAAGATTCATTGCTTTAAAAAACTGTCAAAACAGTTAAGAAATGTTAATTTGACGAATTAAGGCTATATGGAAGTTGTTTATAATTAGCAAGAGACCCAATTTTAAGTCATTTATGTACACCAACGTAACTGTCACTAAATATTGAAATGAAAGATTTTTTTTCGGAAAAAAAACATTGAGATTTTATAAATTTTATTTAAAACCTAAGGTGGAAGAAACAGATCTCGATACCCTTACAAAAATTTAATACAAAGCTGGATTTTTTTCATAAGCTCACATGAAATACCAAGAGCAACAAAGTACACTTTATTTTCGATGCAAAATACTAAAGAAACAAAACCCCCAAAAAAATAGCAGCGAACCATGATGTGTAGAAATGTGACCACCAAAACACACAATTAGACAACACAGTCGAAATCATTTAGACATGCTCACACACAAAAATGTACTAAATATGCTTATATCGTTAAGTTTGAATTTAATTTTAAATCACATTATAAATTAAAGGTTACAGTAAACTTAACAACTGTATGTGAAAGTTTAAAACCAATTCAGCTGTATCATATTATAAAATTTTATGGGCACTTTTGAAACATAGGCATCAGAGATGCAAAGCCCCCAGCCTATGCAAAGCAACCTTCATCGCGAATATTTGTCAATAAAAAGAGGCAGGTCAAACGAAATATTTTTTTTTCACAACGACTTTCTTACAAGGTCTATCTCTCAACGGCTTTCTCACAACGTCTTTCTCACAACGTCTTTCACACAACGTTTTTTTTTCACATCGTTGCCTTTACATATTCTTCCACAAAATGTTGTCCTCACAACGTCACAATATATGCGTAATCTTTCTGTGTTGTACAAATGTCCCAAAATATCTCCAATTCGTCTAAGTTCAGTACCCTGTAATTTGAATATTTTAGGATCGATCAAACTGATACCTCGACGTTGCACATCTGCAATATATATTCTTTCAGTGTGTGACGTTTCAGAGCCCTAGGGCAAACACTTCATATCAAATAGCCGCAGACAAAGTGTTGTATAGATATCCCGAAATATCTCAAATTCGTCGAAGTTCAAACCCCCGTAATTTCGACAATTTTTGGTCGATCAAACTATAACCTGGACGTTGCACATCTGCAATATATATTCTTTAAGTGTGTGAAGTTTCAGTACCC
>LQRL01047449.1:0-13681 GCA_001703475.1 Hydroides elegans | reverse complement strand
TCAAACTCGAACGCAGGTTCGATTTCGGTAGAAAATCTATCCCTTATTTTCTGGATTTTTGACTGGAAATAGTCCAAAAAAGTGTTCGGTAATTGACTAGAATTGTCACAGTCAGGCATAGGGTTAGGGTTGGAGCGGTGCATAATCCGATTTAATGACTTGAACAAAGTTTTCTGATCGCCAGAGGCGTCACACACCGTTTTTGAGAGGTACTTTTGTTTTTCAGATTGCAAGGCGTGCCTATACACATCGCGCTGTGATTTGTACCTATGCTCATCCTTACGCAGACCGCTTTTTCTAAATGCTCTCTCGTATTTCCGACACAGTTGTAGTGCATTTCGAACAGTAGGGGTATGCCATGGTTCTTTGTTGTTGACTAAAACCGATTTATTTTGGAGTGGCGCATGTTTATCGAGTAATCCGGCGAGGTCGGTATTGTAACGGTTAACGAGTGTAGGGAGAACCATGCTATTATATGATTTCAAGAGGTCTAATTCCTGAATATCGGCACTAAAAGACGGTATGTCTATATCGCGCAATTTGCGAAATTTAAAATGCTTGCGTTCCGATTTTGGCTTTTCAACCGATAGCGTGCAAATGCCCATGCTGTGGTCTGAGATAAAATCACCGATAGTCACTTTCCGAACATTTAAATTGTCACATTCTCGAGTCAGGATATGATCAAGGACATGCCCTTTCTCATGGGTAGGGAGTTGTACGTGTTGTAAGAGACCAAATGACGACAAAATATCCAGATACGACCGTGCCATTGGAAGGGTTGGATCATCATAGTGAATGTTCAGGTCGCCCAAAAGAATAACAGGAGTATTTCCTATGCATGTTTCTTCGATAAATGAACCGAATTCCGCTTGAAAAACGGCATTGGTAGTCTGAGGTGGCCGATAGATAGCCAGAATATGATAAATCTGGGGGCCAGCCGATATTTGGATTGCACAATATTCGAAAGAAGTATATTTCGAAAAATAAATCTGGGTCGGTTTGAAAAAATCTCTGCATAAGATCGCCACACCACCACCTGGTCCATGAGCACGATCGGAACGGAAAATACTAAAATCAAATTACTCAATTATCCAACAAGGAACAATTTTCTGTTTATCGTTCATTACTTTAAATCTAAAAATTTGCAATGAATTCGGGAGAAAATTTTCAAAATAATGAGATTGAAAATAAATCATGAATGTAAATATTTGGATACGCATAAGAGCTAGAGTGTAAATTAACTATTTCATGTAACATCTATACTCACATAGTAATTATGTCAAAATATCGGAGCCATTATGAAAAGCGTTACGTTGGTATATAAATTAGATTTCGCCTCACGTCAAATATGAAGGAATCAAATACACGAATCACAACTAGACATATGGATTTCATAGCATCAATATAATGGTGTGTAAATTTACTGTCAGCTTCTTTAATGGCGGAACTTCTTTTATTTTGATTGTGACGTAACAATCAGGTGGGTGGCACAGCATCGACAACAGATGTTTTAATAAAATATATATTCAGTAATATGAATTTCATTAAATGAATAGAATGGTTTGTAAATTGGTACATCAATATCGCATGTTCGCGTCCAAAGCTATTAAATGAAAAAATAAAGTAGCTATATCTTTGCTTATATAAGCAGTATAAGCACATATAAGCAGTTTTTGAAAAGCCAAGGACCCCAATAATAAGCTTACCGAATTTCATTAAAATCGGTCAACAACTGTGAGGGGAGTAGCATTTCAAAGAAAAAGTTAACGAACTAAACAAACAAATAAATATATAAATATATAAATAACTAACTAAATCAACGTCAAAGTGGTGGTACAATCCCCGCCTTGCGTAGCAAGCCGTGGCTAAAAAGGTATATATTTGGATTTTTTAATTCTGTTTTATATCATTGTATAAATCTTGATTATTGTTATTTTTAATGCGACCGACCGACCATATTCGGATCATTTAATAGTGAACTTGCATTTCTTACGTACAGCTCGCCTCAGTGTATACCCCTTTCAAGTCCACCTACCCCCACATCAACACCAGTCCTTGACTCACCCATTATTACCATATTCCCTTATCCGATTCAGTTAATTCACAACCCCTTCACCCTCTTCATCCACACCCGCACTCGGAAACTTACCTTTCCAACGGCAAACAGCAGGTTCGCGAGCTCTAATAGATAAAACAAATGATACCAAATCCCAACCCACAAAATAACCCATACTATCTCCTGCCTTTTCACCCGCCAACGACCTCCTATCATCCACACCAACCAGCAAAAACTTACTTTTCCAACGGCACTACTGTAATACCTACAACACTTACCTTTCCCACCGCACACAGCAGATTCACCAACTCTCCCGTCATACTCGCGCCATTCGTCATGACATCGGCAATCGTATAGAAATCGGCGCTCGCTTTTGTCACAGGTATATGGGCCAATGCGGCGAACTGTGCGCCATCCCAACCGGCGTATGCGCCAATTTCACTGCGACCTTCGTTTAGGCTCACTAGGTGCATGCTGGAAGTAAAACAATGAAGGAAATAACAATGTTTTTTATAATAGTTTGCGATATCTATGTATGCGCCATTGCGGCGAATTGTGCGCCATCCCAACCGGTGTAAGCGCCAATCTCACTGCGCCCTTCGTTTAGGCTTACGAGATGCATGCTGGAGGGAAAAAATATATATACATGATTTGCGAAAGATCTACCAGTTATGAAGCAACAATCAATGGGATGAAACTCGTCGCTTGCTTACGTGACGGATTCATGCATCAAGCTAACTGCGTCCTTTGTTTATGCTAGGCTCGGTAAAGGAAATAGATAAAAATGTAATTACAATGTGAGTGAATTGAAGCCTTCAATTCAGAAGGCATGGCACATACATTTCAATCATGTGATTGAATCATGTGATCATATCAGTTATGGAAGTGCAACGGTATAAAACTCGACAATCGCTGTATGACCGGAATATGTGCCTTTCCATTACATTCATGGTTCGGCATTATTCTTGGTTTAATCATATAAAAATTTGGAATATTATTTTCATTGAATATTATTTCAATAAATTATTTGAGCGATGTTTGTGTACTGAATTCGTACCTCGGAGTCCAGGGTCTAAACTTCTCATCCGAGCCATCCATAGGTTTGGACTGCACGCAAGCTTTCGACAGCTCAACTTAAAAAAGAAAAACAAGAAAAAAAGTAGATTATCAAAACGTATATATTTCGAATGAAACGTGGTATTCCAGACGCGAAAACAGAAGAAAAAAATCCGTGGGCACAACCGGGTAGGGGCCTTCTGAGGGGTTTCATGCGTTCTTTCAAAAACCGTGTCAAGTTTTATATACTGAGCGTCAATGAAAAGTATCACCTTATTATTTTAATATTTTCTTTAAATTGTGCGTATTAAAGAAAACAAATGAAGTATAGTTACCTTCCTTGGTATCTTTATTGTATCCATAACAAAACAAAAAGAGTATATCCTTAACGATATCCGAGTCTACGAGCATAATCAAAACACGATCGAAAATCGAAATGTACTGTCTCTAATACCGTGTGTGACCACCTCTTGCTGTGATCATTTCCTGGCATCTTCGGCGCATACTCATGATCAACGTCTGTATATTCCTTTGTGGTATCCGATCCCACACTACCCTGAGTTCGTTAATCAGTTCCTGCCTCGTGCGGGGTGGGTTTTCCCTTTACCAAACTCGGCGCCCAAGCTGGTCCCATAGGTGCTCTAGGGGACTGAGATCTAGCGAGAAGGCAGGCCAGGGCAACACCGATACACCTTGGTTACGGAGGTAGTGCGAAGTGATATTGGCGGAGTGCGGTCGAGCATTATCTTGCTGAAAAATCCGAAGATTCGGATGTTGCTCGATAAACGGAATAGCGTGCTCATCGAGGACATCCGAAATATAGCGCCGAGTCGTTAAATTCCCTTCAAGCACAACGAGATGCGTTCTGTGGTGAAATGATATGCCGGCCCATACCATAACACTGGGTCCGCCCCACCTATCGCGTTCACGAATGCAACAGTTCGCGTATCGCTCGCCCCTCCTACGCCATGCGCGCTGGCGCCCGTCAGGTCTGTCAATACAAAATCGGGGCTCATCTGAGAATAAAACTGTATTCCTCCGCCTCGGAGTCCAGTTCACGCGTTGTTGGGTCCATAATAGTCTTCTGTGTCGACTTATCGGTGTAAGGATACTCCCACGAACTGGTCTTCGACACCGTAGATCACGCTGGCGTAAACGGCGCCGAACGGTTGAACTGCTGATCCGAGGGTTATTCCTTCCGGGTGTCTTACGAGCAGTGCGACTGGCCGACCTAAAGCGGTTTCGAAGATGAAGCAGATTGATGTATCGGTCCTGCTCCGGAGTTGTTACTCTTTCCCTTCCCGGGCGAGGTCTGTCATCGACGGATCCGGTTTCTGCATTGCACTTAACTAAGTTGCTAATGGTTCTTCTAGTACAACTAAAATGACGTGCAACTTCGCTGTAACTACGGTTCGCCTGGATCATCCCAAGTGCGATCAAACGTTCCTCGCGTGATAAACGTGGAATGTTGCATAGATATTATAAATTGAAAATTTTACTAAGGTTGGTCGTTTGTATCGCTATTCAGATTCATAAAAAATGTAACCCGCGATCAATGTGTTAGCCCACAATAGACGGAAATGCCCTATAGGGCGATCGCCGGGCTCGAAGTGCACTCATGCGTGACTGGCGCCGATCAACTCTATTACAGGCATACAATCTATAGTGTAATATAAATAAACTGTTTTGAATATAAGAAACTGATTTAGAAACAAAATAAACAATATTGAAAAGGTGATACTTTTCATTGACGCACAGTATACTTATTGTTATACTAACAAACGAAACGCAAAATAATTCGCAGTCGGCAGGATTCGAACCTACGCGGGGAGACCCCAATTGATTTCTAGTCAATCGCCTTAACCACTCGGCCACGACTGCTCCTAAAAGCTCTTCATTAAATATTTATTAAATATTTTATATTCTAACAGAAATCTGAGGTTAAATTAAATTATTATACGCTGGACATGTACCATAAAAAAGACACAATTATGAAATATTACGAAAGAACAGCGTTTTCTTGAAGCAAAAAAATAGATATAGAGCCTTTACCATTCTGCTTACGAAGGGTAAATAATAAATTTTGCTTTAACATTGTTTTTTTTATCCATAATGAAATAAACTAAACTGAAAAATAATACGCAGTCGGCAGGATTCGAACCTACGCGGGGAGACCCCAATTGATTTCTAGTCAATCGCCTTAACCACTCGGCCACGACTGCTTCGTGTCAGTATTGCAAACTTAATGAGATATATAAGAGTGCACAGTGGGCGATATTAAAATATATCGATTTACGTTAAGCATATGTTATTATGGGTCTGCAATTATAAAGCAGAGTCGACAGGTGAGATAACATGCTATTATGAAAGCACAATGCATTTAACCATAGATCTTCAAATAGGAGCTTTATGTTATATAGTGGGGCATTTTAAAAATTATTACCGGTGTTTTATATACAAATACAACAGAACATACCAATATCGTACCGTAGGACTATTTGGAGTTCGTACAAATACATGTATCAGTTTTTACTGTCTACAATGTGAAGGAACTTCGTTATTTTCTCCGGGTCCCATTATGTTTTTGAAAAGCTAGAAAAGTCCAAATAAGGCGGTCAATTACATTAAGATGGCACATGTATAGCCTGTTTGTATTCGAAATCGAAGTTCGGAAGATCGGTGTTAAAAGGGGCACGTATTGACACCATATATATACAAAAGCGCGGCAAGATGGTGGACATTTTTTCTTGGAGAGCGACCGGAGGGTATGATGGATTAAGGAAGGGCGCTAAAATAAAAAAGGAAGGAGGGTTGAGGGACACGTACCAACATCTTCTTAACTAGAAGGTCAGTGACCTTGGATCCCCCGTGAACTTCAACAATTCGTATATGCAGGATGGTCAGTTTTTACTAAAATTACGAACTATTTTGCGAATAAACAAGATCATGTGATGAAAGAAAAACATCTTGCATCATCACTCACTTCTTTCTGAAGATATGTCTTGAACTGACGAGACCAGTTGGCAAAAGAATCCTCAATTTATAAATTAAAGAAAATATGTTTTTATAAGCACGAGCTCATATAGCACATCCAAAATGTTTTTGAAAGGCAACTGACACGGCCAGCGAAGTAAAAAGATAAGCACATACCTCGTACTTAAATGATGATATCTTATATTATCACCCACATTTCCTCATCTGAATATGAACTTTTCGCTACTTTTTAAATTGCTCCAAAATCGATTTACAACCGATCGCAATGACATCATGACGAGGCACGACTTCAGACCTTGGTTTATATGTGTATTAAATTAAAAATCTCTCGCTCAATTCATTCATACCAAACTCGCGTGCACAATGTACTTAACATCGGGTGAAAATGTTGAAACCGACAATTTTCAAAGTGTTCCAGAATCGACAATTTTCAACCGATCCAGATAAAACCTTGACGAGGCACGATTTCAGACCTCGGTTTATACGAGAATAAAATTTGAAAGGTCTAGCTTAATTGCTTCATACCAAACTCGCCTGCAAAAATTACTTGGCATCTGTAAAAATGATTAAAATCGACAATTTTTAAAGTGCTCCAGAATCGACAATTTTCAACCGATCGTGATAAAACCTTGACGAGGCACGGCTTCAAACCTTGGTTTATACGTGTATAAGATTTGAAAGCTATATCTCAACTCCTTCATACCAAACTCGCCTGCACAAAGTACCCTATATTAAGCGGGACAGACAGACAGACAGACGGACAGACAAGCTCAACCCTATATCCCCTCGTTTTCACGGGGGATAATAAAATAGGAGACCCCCTCCATCAAATTACAGCTTAATATATACCGATAAACATACCGACATCTCCTATACAGAATAACGCGGCCAAATGATGCACGTAGCCCTTTCCGCCCCAGCACGTGACGTTGATGAAATCGACGGGCGAATCGCGGAGAGTGAAGTTGAGCAGGTAGCGCTCAGACGTCGGATCTGAATTATAGAATTATTATAAGTAAAATATATATCTTCGTCGTTCTACGATGAAAATAGTATTAAAATATCCAAGTAACCACTCATTTATAGATTTAGGGAGCGAGTGAGCCGTCGGTGGTCGAAATTAAAAGGAGGGCTTAACGGTAATTATTGTTTCAAATCATATTAACTTATTCTCTATGACTAGAATAAGCCAATATAATAAGCCAATAAACATGTTGTACATTATATTCGGAAGCATCAAGATGGATTTTTATTTGAATAAAGCACACGCTAGTATCGAAACTAAGCTGGAGGTGTTGAAACCCATACAAAAACACTGGCTTTTACGGAAAAAGATCGACGCAATTTCTCGATCGATACACAACATTAAAAAGCCAAAATTATTTTTCGATTTTTTTTCTCGAAAATTGAAATTTCTTGAATTGATCTGCTGATTAATAAATTTGTATTATTTCGCAATGAGTAATGTTGTTGTTGTTTGTTGTTGTAAACATAATCATAGAGACAAAGAATAGGTTAAAGGACTGTTTCTCAGTCCCCAAATGTTTGGTTTAGCGAAGTGTAATATTCTATCACATTAAGACTCTTGATTGAAACTTGTATTATTTATGCGTTAAAATAACAAACGAACATTTTGACCTAAGCTAGAATAAAAATAAACTTGTATACAAAAAATCGTTCGGTTCAAATATCCGAATATCTAAGTGTTCCTTAAAGTAGTTATGATGTATTATTTTATATAAACTCGTCATGAAAAAAATGTTTGTATTTTTTTCTTGCATCAGTTTACCTTTCTTGCTGGGAAAATGCCGACTCTCTTCTTTCGCGATTACAACACCGACGATTTTCTAAAGAAATATTTAAACGTCATGATAAATATGTACATAAAACAGGGTGGCAATGTGGCAAAAGATGTGTTTCTTCGGCTCATAGATAGCTAATCTAAATATCCAATAACTCGGTTCTACTAAGAGTAAATTTACGAAAAAGATACTAACCGGTAGGTCAAGGACGACAATATTATAAACAAAAAACAATAATCACCATTGACATGAAGTTTCAGTACTCACCCCAGTGCATATTCCAGGCACAAAGTCTGCAATCTTCACAATTCCGTCATTGCCGTTGGAAGCATTATTTGCAGTGCCTGATGGGTATCCTCCGTTTGGTCTTTGCATGAGACCATCGGTCCCAAAATCACCGAAGCCTCCCGACCACATGATAATTACTACAATATTAAAACAAAAATGTCCAAACTTTCACATTTATGAATCTATTATATATTTGAACTTGTAGTGCGAAATCTTATAGATACTATATGTTTGACAAAATCGATGCCCTGTCAAATGTTGGAACCTTATTGTAGTTAAGCTAAGTAGTATTGTTCAGCAAGCATTTGTGAAACACAAGAAGGCCCAGCCGCATCCCCTCCAATTCGAAGCAGTGTGGGATTAATACATACAGTTTTTCACTTATTTTAAACTCGATTCATTCTACTTACTTAAAGGCACATCTGCGCATCAAACGCTTTCTTTTGAGCCTATAACCAAGAGCCTCCTACCCCCATTCATAAGTTTTGTACAAGCTCATTTTTCGAAAAATTGCAATGTTTAACAATTTTAGCTTTATATGCCACTGATCGCGTTTGATCAAGGCCTTCAAAAGGAATGCTATATATAAACACAGATATTTTTCATTTTAGCCTATAACCAAGTTGCAATGAAAGACGGACAGACAGAGGGATCGATGGACATCCCATATTCGAAAGTGTCCAACCTTTAGGGTTTGGACCTATGGATGAGTATCTAAAAGACTTAAAAGAGCGGAGAGTTTTAATAATTATCCTGACAATACTGAGGGGTATTCTTTTAATTCACTGACTTATGCACTGTTATAGCAAAATGAGGGAGTGATGTGATATTGAAATAGAAAATATGAAATAAACTCCCACACAGTTCCGCCAACTCCAAAATATTTCAGATACCAGGGCTCGACAAAAGGAACAAGGAAGTATTTGCGAAACACGGAAAGACCCCAACCACCCCGATTCGAAAGGGGTATTGACTATCTCGCTTATGCACACAGCGTTTGACATTCACTTCAAATCGACGCGACTATCACTAAAAAGTTAGTCGCGCTGCCAAAAAGTTAGTCGCACCACACCATTTAAAGGACATATATTTTTCAAAAAAAAAAAAGAACAAAAACAATAGTGATGACTAAACGACAGCTTAGAAGCACCCGATGTTGCATCAATATTCTAAATAATCGTATCGATGATAAATTGATAGAATATACCGTTCAATTTTATATTTGTAACTAAACAAAATAATAAGGTGGCTTTTTTTTTAATATTTATGTAAGAATTAAAAAATTATAGGCTTCGAAGCAGTGTTTCTGAAAGCCACCTATCCAACCGACGTACATATTATCTAATAATCATTCTTTTGCCTAACGTACAGATCTTTGCAACCCTCAAGAACGTTTGAGGGTTTGACTGAACGAAACGTGTACGTCAATTTAAAACCACAATTGTCTATGAACAAAAAAGCAAGCGCCAAAGGTGCGAGCGAAAAATGAATTAATAAATGCATGAAATACCATAAAAGTTCTATTGTCAGGAAAAAAAGTTAGTCGCGAAGTGCGCGACTTACTTTGAAAAATTAGTCGCGCGGCCCAAAAGTTAGTCGCATATGCGACCGTGCGACCGCTAATGATAGTGCTAACTTATTCGAAAGTACGAGGGACTGACAGATGCGAGCGCCAAAAGGGCGAACCAAAGAATCAGGAGATGAATTGTGAAATTATAAATTTCCAGAATCTATACTGGCCCGCTGCCCCATCACAGTTATTGGTCCAACGGAACCGTTAATGGTCGCGCTAGCGTTAAGCCCGAACACTGAGTTTCATTATATAATATAAGTATATAATTAAGTGTAGCATTTTTTTCATTGCATCAAAAGATATTGACAGAAAAACTTGGGGGAAATATTCAAACATATGCTAAAAAAATACCCAGAATTTCTCCCTCGGTAATTTTGCGAGGGTACCTGAATTCTGCCTCGGTAACCTTGATTTACCCTCGAAATTACAGAGGGTTTCGACCCTAATGTTGCCAGCAATAATGCGTATTATTTGTTGTTTCGTATGATACGGCAATTTGTATAATTCATGGTACTTTGTTTCTTATTTATGAATAGATATTTGCATTAATTTAATTTTCCAACAATCCCGCAAATATTTGTAACATTCATACGAATCTCCCTATTTTTGCCTTATTCGTAAATTAACAGGATTATAGACTGCGTTCGATAAAAATATGAAACATCAACAGTAATGAACATTCATTTTTTGCGGCATAAGCAGGTATGCACATAAGCCTTCGCATTTCGCCAATGGCGAAGGTAAAATCCATTTGGCGAAGGAAAACTGAAACACCTTCGCCAAATTGGCGAAGGTAAATATTTGGCCAAATTTATATTCTTGTGAACAATTTTGTTCATACATTAGTCATATTAATATAAACGTGCATTTTTGCTCGCGCCTTCGGCGCTCGATTTAGTGACATTAACTTTGACTTTAATATATAATATTTAATATATAATATTAATACAATTTCTTCATGTATTATATTGGTATAATGTGCAATTGTCTTTCTCTGATATTAAATTCCATACTTTCCATTAGGGCCGGGTCAGTTATTTTGCTACCCGAATACCCCAAGTCGATACCCGACCCGATATCTCCAGGTTTTCATATGAATTAATGATTCTATTTCTGTTTGTTCATCACGATATGCTACCTTTTTTTATCAAATATAAGATTTCATGTTAAATCTCATTTATGCAACAAATCTTAGTTTGACAATCTAGAAATGGTTTTGTTTTATGACAGACCATCTTTAATCTCAGTTAAAGTATGATGTTCTTCATTGCTGTAAATAATGCTGTATTTCGGGTACCCGTACCTAAATTGGGTTCGGGTACCAAAGCGATTATCCGGTATTCGGCTACCTTAGATACCCGACGAAACCTTAGTATCCATGACACGATTTCTCTACAAATCCTCTATGTATCCGTTGTTCCCCAAAGACCGATGTACGAAAGTTACATAGCCTATTAATGCATTTCCTGATAAAAATATTAAGATAGTTTGGTCGCGTCTACGCAGGGATAAACAAGTCATTTTATAACGTAGTGAAACCATTAAATCTGATATGAACATGAAACAGTCGGCCGACAAACTTTTCGGTTCTACGAACAGATTCTAGGAGTTAGTCGCCCGATCGCGACCATCAAACTTCGGTTAATGTCAAGACCTGCGATATACATTTTGTTACGTTAAGTAGAAATGTTATATATACAAAGAAAACTCGAGTGTTGTTTTGTGTACTTTACAAATTTGGCGAAGATAAATTGAGTTTGGCGAAGATGAATCAAAAGTCCTTCGCCAAATTGGCGAAGGTAAAAAAATCCTTATGTGCAACCCTGCATAAGAAAAACCTGCATCCGGTGATTAGATTGACAGTCAGGATTAAGAATTAATATTTACAATCATGATTACGATGAAACATGATATATTTTATTTATTTTTTTTTCATTTAAACATTAAATCAATGGAGTTGATCATAAAATATTTATTTTGAAAGACAATAGGGTGTCCTTGACCGAATCTGATTCATTTTTTATGTTATTTTTTTTTTCAAAGGCAAAGATATTTAAATGCATATTTCTATTCTGTATCAATCACCACAGTGATCCTATTGAAAGCGAAACAAACCAATTTATGGTTTTAATGAAACTTAATATTATCATTTTGTTTACTTTTTGTAAATTACTTTTGTAAATAATTATTTTGAAGGAATAACTTTGAAAAAATGCGTATATTTATGAAATTGACCCTTATCTGAATAACTTTAAAGTTTTAGTTTAAAATCATTATTCTAATAGGAGATACGTATTTATTTTTTGACATTTGCGTAAACAAAATTGGTATTATTGTCAGAATTTATATAAATAATTTATTTCCTGGACAGAGTTTTGTATCACCAAAGATAAAAATTCAATGCAGCTGAAGAGAATTTATTTTACATTCAAAAGAATATTTGAAACATGAATGCGGATTTATTAGCGAAAAAAAAAACAAATAATTTTTCATTCAAGCAAATTGAATTCCCGATACGCGTAAATGTTGAAATACGTCGGATTGGGGGTAACACCTAATGCTACGAGGTGTTTTCGACTAGATTTTGAGTTTTTGTACGATGATAAGAAATTAAGAAATTGACAGCTCTCCAACTGAATGCATGCTAAAAGAGGGGTGGAGAGGAGTCGTTATCAACCCATTTGCTAGCTCTAAATAGCCCTTTACGTATGTCTGCGACCGACAGACAGATGGAGTGCAACCCATTGGGCTATTTAGAGCTACCCATTTGCGTTCATGACTATAGTTCAATATTGAATTAAAAGACTTAAGGCTTAATCAAAAGATAAAGAGTTGGAAAGATCAATTTCCGCCGAAGCTTTAATCTGCAATCAATCGCACTTTTTCAAAGTTTTCTTTTTGTTATGCAGTCTTTTCGTCATTATTAACCAAAATTTAAGATGTATGACATGTAAATAAATGATTATGGCTCAAAGAATATTTTTTTAATTTCATATTTCGATTATCGCCCATTTTGTTTAAAGTCAATTTATATTAGTTTCGACTTGAAAATTTAAATTTATCACGCTCTCAAACTATGCTGCATTGCCATATAAAAGTGTATGTGCATTGGTAAGCTTTCAAATATCGGGGAATGCACTATTTTAACTTTTAGCCGAAACACCTTTCGAAACGAAACACCTTCTCGACCTCGTACATCCTGCGATATGTGTTTCGGTCAAAACAGAAAAAAGACAAACGTCCATCTATTATCGCTCATAAATTCTGCGTTAAAGTACTTGATGACCTGCAATGTTTTATTTCTTTTATGATCAAAGTAATTATGATATTCTGTATAAAAGATAAACACACTATTCGTTGCATTAGCTAATCAAGGTTGGCGTTAAACATAATTTTATTAAATTTTTCTTTATGTTTTCTGCTAGGATAATGCTATTGGCAAACAAGTGAAATTAAATGTTAAGTGATTCCCAAAAAATAGTAAAGTTCCCATCTCAAAATCTTACTGCAATAAACGTAGAATGGTTCCCATACACTAATCACGTTTATTAATAGTATTCAGTAATATTTGAAATTGATTTTAAAGTGCAAATATATTTTTTATTTCAAAAAATACAATATTTCGACTTATTCAGTCTTCATCGGGTATTTAACTGCTAGTTGTGAAGTCACCATAGCAACTACACACAAATACACACATTTGGTAGTTTTCAACTAAACAATGTTACAATATTAAATACTGTTACACAAAATTTTTTCACATCAAAATTATATTAGAAATATATTAGAAATGTACATATTTATCAAAATTATTATATTTATACAAAAATAAATATAAAATGATAAATAAAGTTTAAAAAGACATATTAGATAGCATAATGAATTAGAAACAATTTAATCTAAAAGTTGAGC
>LQRL01047441.1:3660-18615 GCA_001703475.1 Hydroides elegans | reverse complement strand
TCATTCTATATATTTTTTTTATTTTTTACAGTGAAGCATTTGATATAGGTCATTTCAAAAGTTGATGTAGCTTTTAGAAATTTAAAATAAAATGGAACACAATGTTACTTTAAACTGAAAACTGAAAATATTACTCAATTTATTTTTAAATAAATTATTAGTAACCTAATGATTCATTTAGCAAATTATTCTGTAAAAGAAAAAATGTTGTGCTCTTTTAAAAAATCAAATGGGTAATCATACTGAATCCATTGTGCGTGAGCACTTGAAAACAGCTGCGTAATCTACAAAACAACATAAGTTAATGGCTATATATGATTTGCGTTACATATGTACATAGAATTACATATCAATGTCTTATAGACATTCGATGTTATCCAAGTGGGGACTTGCGCCTAGCGCAGTCTTGTTCCAATAGGAATCACAACGAGATGTAGTGCCTAAAGAAAAAAGATATGGGTGGTTGGGGGATATCTTAGGGGACACTCAAGGGATAATCAAGTGACTTTGGACGGTCTAAAATGCCAATGGTTGCCTCTTTGCCAATAATTTTCTCTCGGTGATGATACGATCGTTTCCCGATGTTCGAATCTCAAGGTTTCTGGCCCCTCTAAGACATAATGTAACGCCATATATACCCCTTTGGCTTTCGCAAATCACCCTGAATATTAGCTCGCATGTGCAAAATATTGATTGCATTCATATGAATTTTGTTGTGGGTGTTAGCTTTATCCCCGGGATTTGGATATGTGTGCTCTCTTTTTATTAAGTTCTACAGCTGATACTTAGGATTTTGCGTGTGTTTTTGTCTCGCTCTCGATCCCCGCTCGCGCCACCCACGGTGGTGTGCGGATAAAGTATGCGTGGTTTACGGTGGCGGGCGAACGAGGGGGCGTGGCGATTAACTACGTCACGCTTCGATGATCACCTTGCCAGAGCTCTTGATGCCCTTCCAAATGCAGAGGTAGACAACAATCCAACCAATAAGGAGGCAGAGGGCTAGGTCCCACTTGATGCTACCCACGTCGTCGACACCCGACGAAATCTGCAGCACTTTCCGTCTGCAGCAAACGATTATTATAAATGCATAGTTACCGGGGGTGGGCGCGGGGCGATCGACGCCGCCGCGCGCGAACCCAACAAAAGGCCGCGCGCGGTTGTGTTTTTCGGTCGCCGCGATTTAAACCCAAAATCTACATGCTTAGTTTAAGCCTTTTGTCTGTCCCTGGCGCTGCGGAAATATAAAGAGGATGCACCCGATTTTTGTAGTCTATGCAAAAATTGGGTTGTTTATGTTTGTTTTTCATAAAGGTATAATTGGAATGGTCTTTCTCTCTCACGCACTTTTCTTTCTTTCTATACACCCACGCCACACTTTGAAATAAATAGGTTCATGATTTTCCTTTCATACAATATATGTATTGAGTGCATTCACATTAAAATTATTTCAAAATGACTGTTTTTCCATGGCAATATGTACATGCATGTCTCTAAGGAGTGTCTTTATCAATACGATATTATTTGTTATGTTCATAGAAAATCAACACTATGTGCATCTTTTCTTTATCCATGAAACAAAATAACCTTAATCATGACTTAGAAGTCCAAAGAAATATATTTCTTATTCCTAGATGTCTGAATTATTTGGCTAGGGATTGTAGCCCTAAATCTAGTCAAGAAAATACAGACAAGGCCTTGACGAATAGCTATGGAACTATATGCCATTGAAAAATAACCATGAAAATGGGAAAAAAACTGTTTTACTACCAATATTATGCAGTTTAATGTTGTAAACTAAATGAGTACGACTCCTAATCAAATTTATTTGCAAATCGTTATATTAAATATGATCTGATTCTGAATAAAACATATACTGGTATAAAAACTTGTTTGATTAATGTAATCATTATTTTCTCAATAATCATCTACCTTTACGATATGGTTATCACCAACTTATAAACGTCTTAGAAATTCTTAAATATAATTATCAATGATAACCAATCATAAAGAATCATGATTTTTTTGTTTCTTAAATAAAAGAAAGCCATAAATACCATAATGGAAACTTCCTGGAACAAAATACAGTTAGTACGACACATATATAAGTAAAATACATTAACTATTATAATATTCTGCTTCCGGTCAAGGTCATTGTTGATGTCATCAAGGTCATTCACTGAAAAGTTAATAAATCAAGCAAGACTCTTGAATAAGATGAAATTTAATACTTGAATATATGAAACAAATAAGAATAATACTCCATACAGTCATAGCAAAAACAACCAAAGACCATTCCAATCATAAGAAAATTAATAAATTTTGGATTGATGAAAACAAAAAATAAGTAGAGAAAATAGAAAGAAATCAGGACAAAAAGAGGCAAATACTAAAGAGCATGAATCAAGCATGGTTGACAACTAAGTTTCTTCAAGAAAGTCGAAAACAAGATGGAAAATGTTCAAATACTTACTCCCAGAATTCGGTGACTGGATCCGTGTGTTTGTCGGTCAGATTCTGGATCAGATCCGTCATGTTTCCGGTTGAGTAGTCTGAAACATATAATAAAGCGTTTTTTTTAACGAGAAATCTTAGGGGCCCAAAAGCTCGAAATATTTGGGGCCGAATAGGGGCCGAATCGATCAGACATGTTTGGGTTTTAAGGGGCCGAATTGACTGCAAAAATAAGGGGCCGCATAGACTATCTAAGGGCCGAGATGGTAGGGGCCGAGTTGGTGAAGTGTCGATTTGACCAATAAACGTTTGTCCCCGGAAAGGCAATTATGATATGCTTATTGTTATTTGAGGTGATGGGTCAGTGCATATATGTAATCAAATCAAAAATATTTAAAATGCACCAACATGACTCTTGGTCCATTGACATGTAACATTGTAAAAGTATGCGACAGTTGTGAGAGAAAATGATTGATAACCTTTATGTACTTAATTCTATATCTATCTCTTATTCATGTTATCTAGAATCATCCAGATTATCCACAAAAGGTGAGATTCGCGGTGAATCTTTTGTTCCATTCAATGCTTTGTGCCCCTAATAAATTAATATAAAACCATATCTATTCAGCCTATTGTTCCTCAAATCCAAAGTATTATCACATCAATATGGATGATAAGGGTTTGAAATAATAGTTTGATAGGTAAATATATCGACCAGCGACACAAATTGAATGTCCCTTTTTTTCCTTTCTTTTAAAAGTGAATTGCGAGTCAGGGCCAGAAAATGATAAAGTTCAAGGTTAATCCTTTGTCCAATATGGAAAAGACAAAACACAAGAAATATTGAATAGAATAAGATAGGTTCAAAATAAGTTCAGGGTCCACCGTAATTAAAAGTTTTCCATAAGAATACATTGATCCTAAATTCGGGATCGAGCATAACACTTCAAATCAAACAGTTCGAATTGACCGGGTATAAATTAGATGCGCCTTTCAAAATTCATATGTTTCGACCCTATCTAAGGGTCACATCTGTACGCAATAATGAAATAGATTAGGCGCATAAACATGAACCATTGAAGCATCTAAGGCTTTTGTGCCAGTAGCAAAATGGATGCGCCGAGTGGGTAAGCGCTTCATCTTACCTGTTGCTTACCACACCTGAGCACCCCCTGTGGGCATACATGATTGGCAGGCATACCTGTAGCATCCTAGCTATAGCCATATATTTACGAACCGGTGGAACAAACGGACCCAACGGTTGTAATGGATAAGGTGAAATGGCATAACTGGTACAACTGTAGGGTGGACGGAGAAACCCCCAAACAGCTAATTTTTAGTACCAAAGTAGCATTATCAACCTGTTTTAAACCTCTTACTATATTTATGAAAAAAAAGACGTTTTTAATACCATTAATCAAACATTGATTTTGTTCCTTGGCTACGCCAACAATTTAATCAATGGACCGACCTCGTTCCTAATCCTATACGAAAATCGCAACAAAACATAAAACATTCAGAATCCAGCGCCAAAGACCTAATGAGTTAAGGTTCTTTGTGGTACCATTAAAATACTTAACGTCAGAATGGCACGTTTCCAAGAGGACTTTTATTCATGACCTGGACATAATGGACCTGGATATAATGATTCGCTGACGTCGGGTGTCTATGCAACGTTGCTGTAACGTCCAAGCAACTGTTGACATCCATGACCAAACATTATCTACGGAACACTTTCATTGTCGCAATATATCAATGCTTCATCGACGTTTAGCGTCTCCTTACCAAAGTGGCCAAGATGACCATTTGTTTATCCGTTATTTTACTTATAATCAATAACTATTCATCCCCTTACCTGTCTCATTCGTATACATGGCGGCGATATCCCTTACTGAGTTGACGCATAGCTCCGTGTTCCAATCATTGTCACAGTGCGACCAGGGCAGGACGCTGGTGAGACTGGAGTACAGGTAGTAGATGGCCCAGGCGAGAATGACGTTGTAGTAGGTATTGAGGAGGAAGACGATCACTGTGGAAGCAACGCCGATTCCTAGGAGAAGAGGAGACAGGTTAAAAGTTTATATACGTATTTTGATAACGACGACCATAGGGATATAAGTACAGGGTTTACTTCACCAGACATTTATGCCAACTGACTGTTAGCAATATGTTGATCAGATAAATCCAAGGATTCTTTATAACGTATAGAAATAAATGTTTAACGTATACATGTATATGAATGTTTACTTCTGTGTTAGAAAAACCACTTATTGACAATCATATAATATACAATTAAATGAAAGCCATCTTTGCATAGGCAAATGGGCCGCCATTTTACAAATACGCGGACAAAAACTGTGTCAATGGATTTTGGGGTATTTCCAGACAACCGAAACATGTTTACTAGCGACACAACGCATCCTTGACACACTTAGCTTAGGACAACCAGAGGAGAAGCCCCAGAGTCAATATTGCGCATAAAGCAAGGCAAATAAGTCACGGAAGAGTCTGTAGACACCCTAGGCACACGTACGCCCCTCCCCTCCCTCCTCCCTCCCTCCCCCATCACCCGGCTAACAAGCAGAGTACTTTCCCCGTCGCACCATATGCGGCAGCAAGCCCCTTCCCCTCCCCAGCACCCAAGAAATCAATACGGTCGCAGAACATTTTTTTTTGCAAAAAGAGTAGGGAAAAAATGAGTTGTTTTAAGAGATTCTGCATCTTTGTTGATTGTAACACAATAACATCTTTCAAGGATGGAGGGTCGGGAAATGGTGAGAGTTTAGGGCTTTGGTTTTAATGCCTTTGTTGTCGGAAGTTTTTATTATTATGCATATAGAAATACATTAAAAGCATTTTGTTTTGCATTGCATGAGTAGACTGAACAATGGTGAGACCAATCCATCAAAACTGGCATTTTGATCTGCAAGCCAAATATCAATGCTCTTTAGCGGAATGAATTGTAAGAGCTGTCGATTTCTTTATGCATAGAATTGGTGCGATTTCTGACAGCAAGTTCAAATATTCACGAATGTAAATTTAGTTTATTATATTGCAAATATTAACATGGGTATAATACACAACTGGAATTTAAGGTTTTGTGTTTATAATTCTAAATCATCAATGAAATGCAACCTTGAGAAAATGATATGTTTTTTTAAAGGTTTCAATATGTTGTCAGTCGTTAACTGGCACATTTGAGAATTTGTAGCATTGGACAGTTGTGTCCAGTTAAATGAACCGAGTCTCAGTAAAACATATCGTGTCATTTCATCTAAAACGAGGCTCCAGTGAAACGTATCGGTCACTCCATCGAAAACGAGGCTCGTTCGGGACATAGGGTCATTAGTGACATCTTTGATGTAACGTGATAAGTAACCCTTCGTGTTTCCTTAGCTCTAATTATCCCATTATGGACAATAATGTGATGTTTACAGTCTTCAATAGGGGAAGAGACCTTGGCTATATGGTCATTGCCCTGGGATAGTTCGTTAATATATTGGATTGTTTCAGTTTATTAGCATCATATCATGTTTCGAATCGATCACATTGTATGAGATGCTATTGAATAGCGTCTAAAGCTTATGGACAACTGCAGCTAGATAAGAAGGCATGCCAAAGCACTTATTTATTTAGTAAAACTGAAAGTTGTTTCAAATACAATACCACAATGGAAAGTCATTGGTAGGAGGCTTAGCCCTTGGGATCAAAATGCATTGATTGGGCTTCAAATACATACTGTAACAGTTTTAAATAGTCAACGTTTGCTAACCTTTAAAACGTGGTCATAACATGCATTGTTATTTTATATCAAATACACACCATAAATGATTAAATATATATGTTTGATTACCTTGAGAAAATGGGCATAGTTTCCGGGCCCCGAAGCTTTGGATGAGCAAATATAGCATTTACAATGTAGGTATCAAGTATATGTCACAAAGCCTAGATTATTGACTAACTTGGAAAAGTGGGCATAGTATCCACGCCCCAATGCTTAGGGTGAAAAAAACAGCACTTTTAATTATAAAATAACCATGTATGTTACAAATAAAGCATTGTTGCTTATCTTGAAAAAGTGGACATAGTTTAATTGCCCCGACGCTTTGAAGGGAAAATTCAGCATTTAAGTTCATGCATCAGAATCAAATATATACTATGTATAACAAATATAGCTATTGTTGCTTACCTTGAAGGAGCGGACACATCAATGGCCCGAAGCTTGGGAAGAAAAATGCAGCTATTTAGTTCATGTATATGTTAAAACATATATAATATACAAGATACACATGTAGCATTGTTGCATACCTTGAAATAGCGGACATATCTTCCACGCACCGATGCCTCCTTCGGACATGAACTGACCGAGAGCGACCTCGAGGAAGAACATCGGGATGCCGCCGATCACCACGCAAATGAAGTAGGGCAGCAGGAAGGCACCTGTGGATGAAATAGATGAATTTATAAATATTTGTCAATAACCCCAGATTTCTAAACTATATTTGTGATGGAATTTGGATGCCCCGCCAGGGATTACCATGTAGACGAAGCAGGGCAGCAGGAAGGCACCTGTGAATGAAAATGGATGATTAAATTGCAGTGGCTAAGACATGCCTCTTTCAACAATACATTGGTCAATAAACCCTGATAGGTAAACTGTAGTCCCCCCAGCCGATTATCAGGCAAATATGGCGTAGGACAGTAAGAAGGGATCTGTGAATGAAATGAAAGGCAAAATTGTATATGAATTAATTAAATTGTATTGCGAGAACCACCGATAAGATACACTATTTGTGGGTAAAATAAGCTGGAAAATTCAACGAAATCATTGCAAAGCTCTTTAAACTGGCCGACTTTCTAAAGTTCATAAAGCAACTAAATAGCAAGTCTAGCGCGGCTATTGAAAAATGTCAGACTTCCGTGCTACATCATGGAATTTGAGCTGCTGTGCGCTAATGAAATTGCTACCATGGCAACCAGAATGGGAATCAGCCTATCCATAATTGGAGGCAACAAACGTCTAGCATAGTGAAATGCTGATTCCTAAGTGCAGCTAATTATTTGATTGTCACAATCATGTCTGGGGACAAAATTCTTGGGACCCTATGACGATGTTCGCCAAGAAGTTTATCTTACATTGAATTTGAATTCGTAAATCAACTTGGTTGTATTGGTTGATATTCAAATTAATTCAACTTGCTTGCAATGATCTGGTATTGTCCTATCAGCATGATATGCAATACCAGTAATACACACCACCTTAATTAAGGCGATATGCTATTAGCATATTTTTTTGTTTAACTATTTAAACTCCAAATTTATTTTCATGTGGTAAAGGGGCATTTAGGTTAGGGTGTTAAAAAGTCATGGGTGAGTTGAGGGGAGATATTGCAAAGGAACTTTTTGCCAGACTACAATGATAGACAAATGAAAATGCAGCCGTCGGATATTATGCAAGTTACAGCCTATTTAATCTTGATTTTAAAGATATGTATCGAGAGCCAGAATATATATCTCGGTGGCCATAAGAAATTCGGTCAATGTTATCTTTGGAGTGCAGATAGAAGTACTCTGGATAAAATTGCTTCTCCTCCTTATCGCTCCCCCACATGGTAAAACATTTCTTTCTTTTTTTTGGCTGATCAAGAGCCAAAACATACTTTGAATAATCAATCCATTGCAAAACAAAAACATGACCTCTAAGTAAGGCCGTGATGGAGCATATGGATGCGTTTGCAGTGGTATCCCTGTAGTTACGAAAGAGCATCCGATGAGTGGTAGCCCAAAAAGGTGTTCAATTGCGAATAACTTTTTTTTTTTGAGAATCTATATAGTTGCATGTCAACATGATGCTTATTTTAATGATATAATTTATGTTGGCCAACGATATTTTAATTAAATACCTACTATTAAATTATATTATATTGAATAGAAAGAGTGCTTGTTATTGCAAAGGCTCTAAGTGCTTTACGACACAATACACGCTTTATAACAACGATACTGATCTCTGACCAAATACAAGGATCTACGAAATATAGAAAGTTTAAACGTTTTAGATTTGTTAAAAGACATTAACCATGCAACGATTAATGTGACTGGTTGTTCTTGGCCAATTACGGATGCAACTTTAATCAGTACTTGGAGCAAATTAAGACGATTTACTAACGACCTACATGTATTACCATTATTTAAGCTCTAAATGCATCATTTATTGAATAGAAATTTGGCACTTTTTTGGAAATATAAATGACGTTTATGGAAAAGTGTATTACGAAATAGGTGATAAATATATGCCAGACATCGTAAAAAGTGGTTAGTTTAAGTAAGGAGCACTTAGTATTATATTCAGTCTAGCTTTTTTTTATACTCTCACTTTTTCAATGAATATAATAACCTTTACATAAGTATGTTTGTACAACCTTGAATACTTTAAGGATGTTATTTAATTTATATTTTTTCATTGAATCTCAGCAGGATTTTTCATGAAGTTGCATGATAGCCTATTTTGTTGCTATCAAAATTATGTTCAGAAGTTCAAGTCCACCCCTACTTGATAACAATCTGCCAAATTAAGCAAGAGGTTTAAGGAAAAAAAAACGTAGACGATTACTTAACTGCATCTTATAGAATTTAGTTGAACGTTTTCCAAGACGTCCACAAAACGTTAAACAACGCCTATTTGCAAGAGACATTAACCTTGTCCTCATGTTAATAAGTTAGCATTTCTTGAAAGAATTCTTTAAAGTTCGTAACCTTAGGAGAGTGGGAAATATCGGTCACATGGAATAAAACGTATTACGTCAAAGCTAATTTGATGTGATTATAGTATACTAGATACATGTACAAGGACGTACATTAATGTGATAAATGCCATCACAACCATGGTCATATGAACCATTAATTTAGAAATGCCAATGATTAATCAAAATGCGTTGCATTTTGTTTTATAGTAGATATATTCTTAAGATGAATGATGAACCATATTCAACTAAATATTGATCTGGCTTAGCTTCGATATTATTATGACAAACAATAGAAGAGTGTAGTTGAAAGAACTTTTAAAGATCTTGTTTGAAAGGAAATTCCCAAGGAGTGCCCATATATTAGCATTAGAAATCAATCTGTTTGATGAAAGATAACTCAAAATCAAATCGAGGAAGTATTAAACATAGTCTAGACTATCGCTTGAAGTATATAGTTGCCTTGATTTCATATAAAGATCACGAATTTCTATTGATTTTCGGAAATATGTTTATACTCTATGAACACTCTGATCTGAAATAAAGAAATGTTATATTGCAAAGATTTACTTTACTTTTTTAGATACATGAACAATGTACTTAAAGCCTGTATGTATGACACACCCCTTATCCTACACTTAAAAATAGTTTTTAATGCAATATTTTAAATTCTAACTAACAAATTAAATTAAATTATACAATATCTATATAATGTTCATACAAAAAAAATAAAGCTCTTACCTCCTCCGTTCTTGTAGCATAGATACGGAAACCGCCACACGTTGCCCAGTCCGACGCTGAAGCCGACGCACGCCAGAAGAAAATCGATTTTTCGCGACCACGTTTCGCGCGCTTTCAGACTGTTCTCCGATTTCGTTTCCTCCGAGAACGACGAAGCTCCCTCTTCCGCTCCGCCCGTACAGGGCAACATGGCGTTCCCTTCAGAGCTCTTTTCCTTGTTTTTGGTCATTTTGCTGCAGGTTGTTTTATCGCGATTTTTTAATCGAATTTATCACAGATGAGTATTGTGGTTAAATATAAAGTTTTGCCTAAATATAGCGGCGGTTATAACGAACATAAATTACGGATTACAAATTGATTTTGATTGATTAAAGTTCTAAACGTAAAGTCGCCACTAAAGTTCTCTTGTCTTACGTTTCTCCGATGTTTTTCGATGTTGAAGCCCCGAGTCGAGGGTGTTCTAAAACTGATATTAGCCGTGATTGCGAGTTGAGACGCACGGATAGACACAAGTGTACAAATCGATCGGTCTCTTTGTGGCATTTATATCCTTATGTCCAGAAGTCCTTTCACCCAATGTTCCAGAAAGATTGCTCTCCTGACAAAAAATATATGGAAATCTTTTAAGTCACAACGCGCTATGGGTAGCTTTCCCTTAAAAATGCAGTGCTTTGCATAATGTTGATTGCTTTTTATCCACGATGATTTTGCTATTTTGTTCAAATCAATTTGTGTTTATTAATGACTATAAATGACATAAACACTCACGCTGGTTCACAAAGCGAATGCTCCCAATAGCTAGCATCGGGATGTTATAACGTTGAACCACAAGCGGCGACGGCCTAAAGAGCTCTCTAAAGAGCTGGTAAATTTCCACTGCTATTTGCAGGCGAAAATGAGAAAGGGTTCCTTATTGCAGCACAAAGGTATTGGCATAGAATTCCCGCAGAAATCTATAAAGGATGTCCTTTAGACACCTCCCAAATAAGGAATAAGCAAGCACTTATTCCATATTTCTTTACAAATCTCAGTTGAATAAATAACATATTTTCAACAGTAGGAAACCAACTGTTGAAATATATGTTATACAGACCCGTCTAGACGTGTCGATTGCATGTAATAAGTAATATATTGAGCCCTAGTGGAAATATATAACATATTTTCACTAGTAGGATAATATGACATATTATGAATTATAAGAAAAACATAAGAAGGCTATTTTCGATACTTTTTAATGAATTCTTATTCAGACACAAATGACTTGACAACAACTCAATCAAAGTGACACCCAACGGGATGTGAACAAAAGTCAATTTAACGACGAAAAACTACTTTATGACTTACAATTTAACAAAACATATGCCAATGGATTAGACACAGTGTCAAATGTATATTACGCATCTAAAGCGTCAAACACAAATTATAGCATACATTTTACTCAACATTTCGCAATAGATTAAGACATTCTGAGCTAGTTTACATAGAAACATAGAACTTTCTCATCAAGGCACCTTTTTAAGCATACATTGACGTCATTTTACCCAAACATGTACTTCAATTATTTAGAATAACCACTGTTTCACATGTGCCTTTGTACAGAACCACTTTATTAATCGAATCGGGAACGACAATCTTTAAACAATCGTTGCCTCCGGTCGCATTCGACTTTATCATGGTAGATGAAAGGGGAGGGGGTTGTTGAAAAGCTAGTTTCGGTGTGCTGCTCATGATTGGCGAGGGCTTTACTTCCGGTTGCGATGGCAACGGCGATGGCAACGGCGCTTGCGAGACAGTGGCCGAGGGCTTGTTTTGCGGTTGCGGGGGAAATGGCGATGGCAACGGCGCTTGCGAGACAGTAGCCGCGGGTGGGTTAAGGGTATGGGAAATGATTTTTTTGCGCTCGATATTGGGCTTTTTGTAAGCGTCCAGAGCATTGCTGCGGTGCCCTGATCTTCCTCTAATATCGAAATCCGAATAACCGGCATTCAGGAGCGTCGAGACCTGGTAATGGCGACCTGAATGGTTGGTGATTTTTCTGCCCTCTGTATTTATTTCGGCACTTGAGAATATGATTTTCATATAACTACCGAGTTGGTTAACACCTACATTTTGGGCTGAAAACTGGACATTGCCCTTTTTATTGTCTAGGGGTTTCCTATAGAATGCCCCTTCGCTTGGAATGGCCGCCAAATACGCTTTATATATTTTCACAACGCAATGATCATTTTCCGGTTCTGCGAAATGGTCTATGACCCTAGGAAGCACCCTTCTCGTTTTGAGCCCACCGCTTACGTTTTTAGCATTTCGACTAGTGTACCTGATAAATTCTCCATTAGCACTATCAAAAAAGGAAAACTGAGAGGGGGTCAGTTCTCGATGTTCTTGGCCACCTCGAAGCCCAAAGACTTTTCCGTTATAGAAAAATACACAGTAACTCAGACCCCGAGCAGTATCTAGGTTAAAAACACCGGACTCCCATAGCCTCTGTTCATCTTCCGGAGTAACTGTGTCCGAGCTGCGAACGACATTAAGGCCTACCTCGGTCAGTTCCTTCATACGGCTATCCAAAATATCTCTGGCACCTTTGAAATGATGATTTTCATTGTTCAGCAAATCAAAATCGGGTCGCTTGCAGTCATCTTTAAAGTATCGTTGCACCCCGGAGATGATGTTGAGAATGGTTCGTGGAGGGTATGGCTTCCCGTCCTTGCGTCTTGCCTCGAGGATGAATCGCCCAATCCAGTAGTCTGCGACTTCATAGCTCGCCAGGGTAAAGTCAACAGGAACCGGCCCTATAAACAAACGGAATATATTAGTATAACATAATTAAAACGGTTGAATTCAATCCAAAAATGTTTGTGTCGAATGACATCAGAGGTTACCATGGCAACGGAAGTTGCGCGACAGGGACTAAGGGTCGGTTTAGACGGTGCAAAACGGGGTTTCTGCTCTATATTTAGCTTGTTGAAAAACACTTTTTTATATATTATAAACAAATATGAAAAAAGTGCTTTCTTTCCGTCACCGTAATACGGTCAATAATGATTCAATTGAACATTAAATACTATAGGCATCATCTTTACCAAGAAGCGATTTCAAAAGTTATAATATGTTTTTACCTGAAAGAAAATAAAAATTGAAAAGATAATAATAACTTACCCATAGGGTCATCCTTTGTTTCGCTTTGCATATTCCGAAATTCAATCCAGGAATTTAACGTATTCATTGAGAACGCAGTGTTTGATCGCGTATTATATGGTGTTTTTCTTTTCAGGGTGTTTTTGACATCCCCCTCAGACACAACGGAAAATCTTTCATTTGTTTTGTTGGTCGACACATTTTCTTTATTTTCATGGATTTGATAAAGATCCTGTGTGTTTATTGTTAAAAGAGTTTCATCCGGTAACTCGTATTCATCATCACCGTTTATAATACTATCCGCGAAATCAAACTGATCTGTTATATTAAAATTCATTTTCTTTGTATCTCTAGATTTTACAATATCATACTACATAGAATACTTAGAAATAGGTTGTGATTCGACAAAATATAAAAAGTGAATGACGGCATTTGCATGACGGGACGAAGGTTGACATGATTGAAATTAAAGTGAAATCTAGGTTAAACGGATTAAAAGATTAATTCATTTCGATTTGTAAAGAAACAATGAAATAAGACGGTTATTCAAAATCCCTCACTTTGCAAATGATATCCAGACATCTCGACTACGTCTCGATGGTCTGTATATCATTTGCAAAGTTCTGGATGTTGAATAACCTATACTTATTTTAGTCAAGCTGTTCAACAGGAATTGTGTCAAATAACACCGAGATGTTTATTAAAATTATAAGAGGCATGTTGAGATATAGAAGTCTATTGTAAAATAATAATTCAAAACTTCCGGGACAAAGACATCCGACCAAACTTGTTTTTAGGATATTTAAGAAAATGTGCTGGGGCGACAATACAAAACAACCATTACGTAAATAAGCCATTTGATCTACGTCCTACAAACTATCGCAATCGAACGAATGCCGTATGGGCTCGGTGCTACCACATCCGGTACGTGTGCGTGCGCGTTTACGTTTTACGTGTCATTCGACTGTCGCCATCTATCGTTTTTACACTTGCTGTACTCATGCTGAAAAAAAAAAACGACGCATGAAATAACTTAATGAATGGTTCAACGGATGACGCATTTACAATGGCCTTAGATTCTATAACTTGCGCGTCACGCATGTATTTTATAGACCTATCATAGCGTAAACGCATGCGTACGTGGATTTAGGGGTAAAACCGATTGCAATATACGTTTGCATTAGCGTTAAATATCCTATGTGGAACCGTAAACCGTGTTCACTATTTTCTTGGCTCAATGAAACGTTGTTGATGGCAATTGCGTTCACGTGATAAAATGATAGCGAAAACAGAATGATGAAGTCGCGGTCTAAAACCATAACCCATGTCATTACGGACCAAAAACGCATAAAAACCTCGCCACATCTGAAGGTTTTAAGATTTTTCCTAGCAAACCCTGTTTTTCTAATGTATTTTTGCCTGAAACTCAAAACACACCAAAACGCTCTTTAATATTTTGTTCTATAAGGAACACATTTGAAATTACGTTTGATATCCGTTTGTTATGGATATATAAAAGCTAGAAAAAAACTTAAAAAGTAGCCAGGCCCTTATATATAAGGTGATATATCACTTAGGAAAAACGCATTAATGGAGATACAGTATTAATGCAACTGGATATACAAACGCAAACATGCATATTGCGATGGCACGAGTTGATTGTTTTTTATTTATGTAAACGCAAACGTTTCAGAAACGATTCAACATGCAAATTTTGAATTTGCCTATTAAGGCGCGTTCACGCAAAAAATAAAATGCTCATAAATTTTGCGGTGGGATGGGATTAATTCCTATGCTTTTATACAAATGTGGCTTTTGAGAATATCGGTTTTCGAGTCTTTTACGAGCATTTCTATTTGCGTGAACGCGGCCTAAGGTGCAAATC
>LQRL01047429.1:29489-56436 GCA_001703475.1 Hydroides elegans | reverse complement strand
ATATATATATTTGAATTTAGACGTTAAGAGTCACTGTTTTGCTTTTCGCACAAACCGATATATTAAATAGTTTTTACTTAAACCTAATTCAAATATATTTATTAAAAAAGATTAGATTCAACATTTTAACATTAAATTCACATTTTGACTATATAAAGGATATTTAGTTTGTTAATTGTCTGATTTTTTTTCAAATTCCATTGCACTGTTTTCAGAAATACAATCACATTGACATTAACTTTGAACACTGGTTACATTAAAAGTTTCAAGTACATAGACATCAACAAAACCCCCTACACTGTTTTCAGAAATAAAATCACATTGACATTAACTTTGAACACTGGTTACATTGAAAGTTTCAAATACATAGACATCAACGAAACCCCTAGATTAGTTCCCTTCACAATTTCTCTTTTGCGATTCTCAAATAAATTAAATTTTCAAACAAAACATTTAGAGAAAGATTTGATTTTTATGATTACTATATCATAGCTTGAATTTGTTTTTAACATATGTAACTGATCGGTATTATATAAATACTTTAATCTAAAGGCATATATCTATTTTAGATTAATGTCAATTGGTTCTTAGGTTTATCAAATTCGAAAAATTATCCTTATTTCTAATATGTGTATGCCTTATTTTTTCTAGCTTAGACTAACTTGATACCAAAATCCGACAATAAATAATAAACGTGTTAACTGTTTATGCAATTGGTGAAATGACTGTAAATACGATTGTTAATAAATTCAAGCTTGATCAAAGTTATCGGAAAATAAGACAACTGGCGGTCTTATAAATAGATTAGGGTAAATAAATAGTCATAGCACTCAGGCTTTCATCAAACATTGAATACCAACATTGAAACAGTCCATGTCCAAGGTTTGCGCCATTAAACAAGATGTTGAGACCAGGAGCTTGAACGAGAGATCACTCTATTTATGTATGTGACGCCAAATGATGAGAAAACGAGTACGATAGCAGGAGCTAGAGTGAGAGCAAAATCTAGAGAGACTACATAAAAACACACGTTCAGTTGGTTCTATATGCATTGAAATTGTGCATTCATGAAAGTATGTTTTACCGAACACGGATCTAGATAGAGATTGATAGATCGACACGAAAGATATATGTAACAATAATTTCCCAAAATCACTTCAAAAATCACTATAAATATTGGCAAAAAGTATGACAAAGTAGATTGCTGTAATTTCATTTGCGCTGTCATAAATGTTCACCGAACTGCATTTATCTTCGGGGAACCGTATCAAGCCACATATTCGCCGATAACGTATATGCACGTGCATCTCAGTTTATGTGAAGGATTGAGTAATAGTTTTCAATCGCTCTTCAATTCAAAGAAAGTACACTTGATCTATGGATGATCCCTAGATTTACAAATTAAGCCTTCAAATTTGCAAAACAAAAAGGAAGCATAGCCCGCATCTGCATGTATTTACAATGCAACGCGCATGATACACAACGCAATCAATCATGAGACACGTTATTTGGGATGTTTAAAACCGCAAACTAGGAACTTTTTTATTGCCATTATTGTAAATTTTTATTGTTGTTATTTTAAACAAATTAAAAAATCTCGCCAATTATAGGAATAAGATAAGTGTGAGTTGCAATAACATAGGTTATAACACCATTTAAAGCTATCTTTTTGTTTTATGTACTTACCCCGACTCTTTCATCAGCCTGCGTGAATGAGATAACTAAGATAAGAATAGTTGCAACAGCTAGTCGAAACATCTTTCTAGTAGAAATTTATTTCTATGTTTCACTATATCGATAAACTATACACTCTCGATAGCTGTATGGAATTTTAACGTTTATCTGCAATTTATATAGCTTTCATGTTTTCGCAAATGCAAAGTGTATGATGGCATATTTAGCTTAATGAGTACAATCATTGAAATTTATAATAATAATACGCGTCATCAAAATTGTTGTTTACGTTACACGATGGTATCATATTGAATTAGTATCGCATAAATAATTGTCAAAAACGTCTCAAAGTAGGGTATCACGCAAGCAGGTTGGCTCTGTGTGTTAACATTTATTTGTATATAATCAACTCAATAACAATATATAATTCATACTGCATACGAAAATCATGTTTTTTGGGGGGATCGCACGTGTGATATCTATTGTAATAGTTTTATGGTTAGTAGCAGATTGTGTCGAAAACCGGAAATAATAACTAAATAAACGCTAATGCGCAGCAGTTGGAAGAAGTCGCTTCCTTCTTCGCTACATTTCATAACCAAACAAGATTATTAAATTGGTTTTAAATCAAGTTTTTAATAATAAATTGATATATGTATAATGTGTATTTGGTTATATCATCAAGTACTGTGCTAAGCAGGTTTGAAACAGTGTTTAATTTTTAAATGTATACTACTGAGTACAGGGAACTTAGACAGCACTGTATTGTATTCTATCATATTGATTTCAATCGAATGACTAGACATGCCAATATCGAAAGTTGTTCAAGCCTCGCAAAAATTGTGAAACTAATATTCAACCCTAACTTCAGACCAATTTAAACCATCATTACCAGAGGATGATCCAAACATGTTCAACTAGCGTAGTTTAATCATACCGTTTAATAATACAAGTATAAGGGATGAATGCTGTGTGTATGATATATACAAGTGTGAAAGGATACGTATGTTATACTTCATGTTGATCAGCGCCTGATGGAACGAATTCATTGTTGAATTGAGGCGACAAACAATTTGGCTTCGATCCAGCATCACCCTATTGAAAGATACTGAAAAAGCAGTTGCCCACTCAAGCCTCGAGTTCACCCCTCCAGGGCGGTACCCCTATTCCGTATCATCTTTAGAAACAAAATCAAGCTATATCATGTCATTTATGTATGTTTGTGTCTATATAGTCTAACGCAATAACATGATATTATATCGTTTATTTTGCTTTATTATTACTTGTTTAATACGCTTTTGAGTTTTTTATAATCTTTATAAAATTTTAATCTATATACATTTCTTGGAAACACAAATTGCGATTTAACGGATAGACTAGTTTATAATGATATGTTTTTAAAAAGTTAAACGTTCATTATAACTTGTCACAAAAACTTTAATTTTGTTTGCTTTATGATAACAATTTCTAAGTAGAAGGATCAGTCAGTGCAGTATTATTTTTTGCCTGCATCAATTCATAATATGAAATGCATTGTTTATTTATGGAGCTATAATTATGCTCTAACATTGTTATGTTATTGATAGATAATTACACATTATACACATTTTCATTTTATGTTATTTATTTAGTTGCATGTAAACACAATTTCGCGGAAACACCAATTATAATATATAATATACGCCAAGATAAGATGACTTGTTTATGTAGTATGTTTTCAACAGAAAAGGATATAAATATGTTAATTGATTTCAATTCATGGTTACAATGCCTAAGATAGAGTTTCATAAGTATCACTCGGTGTGTATTTCTTTATTTGCGTGTTCAAATTCATTTAATAAATCATGCATTTCTTTAAACATGAAAGATGATTGTGCTTCAAACTTAATCTTGAGAAACACTAATTGAAATCTACATACCCTACAATGACTTTTTTTATAAATTTATGAAGCCGTTTTTCAAAACTGCACAATTTTGAAAATATATAAGCGTGTGAAATACAAAATTGCTATCAATATATATTTAAAAACCCCAATACCATAAAAACACGTTTACGAAGTATATGTACTCATTATCAATTTTAATTTCCAAACAAAATCAATATGTGACACAAACCCGACTTCTCAATAAGCGTGAATGCCCTTCAATGCCCCGATTACATAAATATAATATACTATTTAATGAAACCAAGCCAAAGATCCAAACAAACAGCCAATATCCAATTATATTTACAAAAAAAATTAAGGCTATTTTTTGTCAAAATGCACCCGATGAAATGAGACCATCAACAACGTATTACACTCTACCAGCATATGTCACATAAGCCCGGTCGAAATTATTGTTATTGGTTAATCAATGCCCTATTAGTTAACCATTTAATATATTAAAGTATTTTTCATACAAAATATGGTTTCTGTGCCAATGGTGATAAACATATCTTTTTAAGTTTTGATCAAAACAAGTATTTTTCTTTTATACTTTTATCAAATAAATAGTTCTTGCAATTGATGCAAATCGTGATATTATTCGATTGTGTAAGCTAAGATTTTGCCAATTAAGCTCGCAGTAATCCGAAGCAAAAGTATGTACATGTGTGTATGTGTTTCGGTTAAGTTAAGCTAAGTATTGCGTATGATTAAATACATGACACCGGTCGAAATAGCTCAATATAAAGCTGATATTGTTTGTTTTAAATGAGATCGAATTATTGGGATTTCGTGGAGTCGACATTTTCAAACACTTTCTTCAAGACCGGAACTGGGTAAACAAATTCGAATACAAGCTATGTAAGAAATTACAAACGATAAATTAGCGAGGAGTTACTGTACATGAGGCAAAACAATAATAATTTGGTCAGATTCATTATTTTTACGAATAGTAATCTAATAGTGTAAGTCAAAACAAAGCTTTATAGCTGCTTCAAATTAATTAGTATCACGGTGAGCTTACTATCGTGTATTGATATGCCCAGAGGTCATATCTAAATACTTTTTACTTAATGATTTCATTCAATAAGCGTTATCAACCTTATCTCTCAGCCGGTAACTTTTTGTCTCATTATTTTATATATTTTGCCTCATCATTTCAGTTGTACTTGACAATAAAATAATGCATAACAACGTTCATGATAAAATGTATTTGAACACGATTTCAAACGCGATTGTGGATAAACAAAAGGGATAAACAACCTAAATTAAATAGTTTTAAATACATTTCTATAAATGATATAATGGCGAAATGGAATGGTTGTATAATTATGGCATTGTTTGAAGCAGAGTGAGGAACATTTATGTCAATTATAAACATTAATTTATAGATCTCGAAAAGATATTGATCTTATATTTGCTTTTCCGAAAAATACAAACACTTCCATTGTATAGTAGCTTAATGTACGTAACCGTTAATATATATATTTCAACATTCAATAGGTTAGTAGCAGATTATTTTGAAAACCGAAGTATCTAAAAAAATAAACGCACATGCGCTTAAACAAGTCGTTTGTAATAAGGAAGTCACTTCCGGGCATAATCACCACAGTACATGCTCAGACAGGTTTGCTTAATTCTTTATTCATCATGTCAAAGAAAAGTTTAACACTGTTATACGTTTCCTATTATAATCTTTATGTGTTAAATCATATTGTTTTGATAGACTTTGATTTGAAATATCATTATGTCATTCAATAAGGCCTATGATTACGATGTTTATAGCAAATCGCATTAGTATTCGAGGCTGATCTTTTTCTCGTACATGTATAATTGATACATGAATAATAGTATTCGGGACTGATATGTTTCTTATACATGTATAATTGATACATGAATAATAGTATTCGGGACTGATCTGTTTCTTATACATGTATAATTGATACATGAATAATTGATGTAATTTAGCTCGAATATGAATATCGAATATGAAATACTCTGGCAATTTTTTAAATATATATTTCCATGCATTTCAATACATTGATTTTAAATGCATGACTTATTTTTATCACGCTCAAAATAAAACGCCATAATCAAAGAAAAGCTATACCATGTGCATGTTAACACTATTCGAGCAAATAGTAATTTATAATTGAAATTGTTTTCAAAACAAAATGTGACAACGATTTTGATTCACGAGTGTATATGCCTCCCTCACGAACACAAAACTCTAAACACATTGCATGAGTAGCAAATATGCAAAGGAACTTGTCTTGAACACATATAGTCTTGTTCTAGGGCAACCAACCACCTAATTTAAAACTAATTATTTGATAATCGGTTTTTTAAAACATTTAAATATGCATTATATTTCAATATATGAATCAAATACAAATGTGTTTCCCCGTTTGTTGTGGATAGATGCACTCGTTTTGCTCCGCTATCAAGAGGATTTCACGAAACACATTTCTATGCGACCAGTTTTTAATTGCAATTCAATTTACAATATCTTGCCACACATCTGTTAAAAACATAAGAACAGCATTAACAATAGAATGTATGTTAAAATAATAGTATGTTTTAAACGTTTTCCTCAACTACGGTGGCGCGCAATTCTAACCAAACGATACTATTTTTTTGGTTATTGTTTATCGTTTAACGTTTAACGGTTTGCAATATCAGACTTATCGTTTAACGTTTTGCGTGCTGCTGTTATCGCTGAACTTTTATCGTACATTGTCTATCGCTAACGTTTAACCTTGTGCGTTTAGCGGTTGTTGCCAATGGGTTTGGACGAGTAAATATGTTTGTTGATGTTTTGGTGATGAGTAAGATTCTGAAGAGTACCGCTACAAATTATATATACCAATATGTGTGTATTCGTAGATCCATTAACAGAAACGTATATGATTTTCGAGTAGATTGATGACTTGCACGTGGTTCCTTAAGGTTTATGCACAACCGATTTCGAAGTAACAAGTTGTGTTTTTTTCAGTGCTTCCTTTTCTTTTCATTGTGCGGAACAAGAATGATCCTATTGATAAATAAAACTTCAAGGTAGTTTCATAAACAAGTATATTTAGTTTTCTAAACATTTTCTAATTCATTGAATACGTAAGAATGTAAACACTGTAGTATAATTTCAGGAACAGCACCAAAAACTAGTTTCCTTGGCAAAAATAATGTTATACGATCAAAATACTATTGATGACTTGCACGTGGTTCCTTAAGGTTTATGCACAACCGATTTTGAAATAACAAGTTGCATTTTTTTCAGTGCTTCCTTTTCGTTTCATTGTGCGGGACAAGAATGATCCTATTGATATATAAAACCTCAAGGTAGTTTCTTAAACAAGTAGATCTAGTTTTCTAAACATTTTCTAATTCATTGAAGACGTAAGAATGTAAACACTGAAGTATAATTTCAGGAACAGAACCAAAAACTAGTTTCCTTGGCAAAAATGATAATTTGATTTTAAAAGAAATGTTGACTTAAGTTATTTCATCATATTTCAAAGTTCGCACCTTGGCATTATTTCTGCCTGCGTGAATACCAAAATGAAAATAGTTTGCTCTCTCCCTTGTTCCGATTAATAGGCATTAGATGCACCACTGCAATAATCAAAGGGCGAACCCAAAAAATAAATTCCTTCAATCGTATATTTGTTAATTGTGTTGTTTTATTATCATGATACACCATTGGTGATACACCATGATACACTATTGATGTTTTTGGCACATCAGTGCAAATTGATGTTTGTGCATGTTTTGATTCATTTTATGTTAATAAATGTTGTCAATAATTTGAAATAATTAAACTTGAAAAAAATCATGGTTCAAACGATGAACCATAATGTTTTAAGTTATCATCAAATATGCATTTCAAAACAATAATGTAAAAAGTATGGAACTCGGAGAAATGGATGGAATCACAAAATGGTAATGAATTTTATGGATGGATGGAATCACAAAATGGTAATGAATTTTATGTTTTGAAACAAACCAGCAGCAATTATAAAAAGTAAATCACCATTGAGCTCGAACAAAACAATTATGATTCAAACAATACGGGCTATTTTCAAATAATCACGAGGCAGGTTTTCAGAACATTAATCCAAAACAGATGACAGGGTGAATATACCATGTAAATTGCAAAATGTTATACGATCAAATTACTATTATAAGGATGATTTACCCAGACATATTTTTGTCTTTTAACTATTATATCAAGTATCAATTTTGTTGGTCATAATGATTACTATCAAAACATAGAGAGTATTGTCGGCCTCATTCAGTGCGCAATCATTTTAGGCTTATTTTATTTATCCTTCATCTATTATTGAATATTACTAAGCTGAAAAACACTAAGAAAAATTCAAATGTGACCCAGACATAATATTTTATTATCTTCTAATATATGTTTGCATATATACATTTTTTGTTATAAGATTTATCGTTTTGTTTTTTCTTGTTCTATAACAGTCCTCATAAGGTCATAATTGGTAGGAGCACTTGCCACTTTGGCAAACATCTATTTGAGGGATATGAGTTCGATTCTCCTCATGCCCCAAGATTCATGCTAAACATGCTTGCTCCTAGAGATTTATCTTCATGTCTTTAAAATAGTAAACGATAGCCAACTGAACCCAGGTTGGTTTATCATGTACGCCGTCAAATTGACACATTAATTTTCTTACACAGATCGATATATACATATTTATATCATGGGACTTCTGATAACAACGTTTTTTTAGAATGTCAAACTTGCATACTGTTCCTATATTGGAACGTTATTCAACATATGCTATGCAAATGAAACAATATTCTTGAATAATAATAATAATACAGCGAGGCTGTGATGGTCTCATCCACTAATATAAGTCGCAAACTTGTTTGCGGCAATACCAATTATAATTTGAATGACTTCAAAACAAGTATTATATAAGATTACTGTCACTATAAACAATTGCTTAAAATCATCTGATAAATGAAAGATCCTTGCAATTTTTATGTAAACTAAAACAAAACGATGAGCAACGCTATATACTCGACAACGAATGAAACATCCGGTTATTCAAGCCCCTGTAACATATAACATATATGATTGATTTAAATCAAGTATATGCCAGATTAAACATCACATGATGAGGGATAATTTACAGGTTGTCAATGACTCTACGTTTGTTATTGACGATTTTGAAAAATATTAAAAGCAAAGAAGCATTACAACGTCTAAAACATCCACATTACGTTTGCAACGCTGTATTGATTGACTTGCTTTCATTTATAATTTTCATCGATTCATTTGAACTCTTAAACAAATGCACAAATTCAAGATGATTGTCCCGGTAGCTCAAATCATTCGATATAGTTTGTGTTTGTTGTTTGTTTCAAATACGCATGTCGCAAAAAAACATTTCGAACTGTTGTTTGGGTTATCAAGCATAGCGTTTTCTTCTCGTTCCGAATAACAATAAATGAACGTTCAGATATAACGTGCCTTACTCGAACAATATAACGAATGAGGTTACGGACATGTTGAGTCCAGAATGATGAATAATCTATTCTATCTACAATGAACATCTTAAAAAACAAACCAGCGTGTTTTGATTTGCATTATATTTGTTTCAGTGAAATATAAACCTTCAATTAATGGACATTTCATTTGATGTTGAGTATGTTAAGATAATGTATAAATAGATGGTCAAGCCATATATACCGACTACTTAATTGTTTGAAGATTATTTAATTTTGTTATTTTGTCTTATCTTTAAGAGCAAATGTGTCAGACTAGGTCAAAACCGCATCGCAGAGCTCGTGTACTATTTACGAAAGTTGAATGAAGCATCCTGCGTTTCCATCATCGAGCAAATAGCCACCAAGAGGAGCACAGTCCTGTCGACATATGTAACACGTAAAGCAATAAGCAAATGCACTGGGCTGGTACTCATATCGCTTAACCACCGAGGGTTCTACCATGCCGGGTATACAATCGACCGCCCCACACATTAATTCCTCGCAGTATCGGACGGCAGGTATGCACTCTTCGTCTGGTGGACACTTCTCGGTTGGTGGACACTCTTCGGTTGGTGGACACTCTTCAGCTTGTGGACACTCGCAGGATAATGAATGAGATTTCTGTGATGAACTCGAGGACCTAGAACGCTTTCCTTTCTACAAATAGAATTTCTACATACATGTACATGTACATACAGTAGAGGACCGTTCTAAAATTGCTCATATTTTGTCGTGTTCTTGCGTTGGCGTTAATGTGTGTAACATATATCGTTTAACGATTTATGCGTTCATCATTTGTCGTTAATGAACGTGCAATAGGAGGCTTGACAAGCACGCCACTGTATCTTACCGGCAATCAGCCACCGTACGCTCACTCAGTGCATGTAAAATTAATTGCATATAATTGAACATTCGATTTAAAATAACTCTTAAATCTTGATGCAATCATTAGACCGATGTATTTATATCATTTTTAGAAAATTTACTGATGACTGACATGACAGCTTTTAAATCAATGAAGCTCATTCTTAAGAATTATATAAATCTAGGCTTAGGGCAAGATGTGTGCTTGCAAAAGGCATGTTAATATATCTTGGTTTTTTGTGTGTAAGTGTGTAAAAGTCCCTTATTTTCAACTTGAATTAGGCTCAAAATTTTTCTAAGCTTTGACAAATGGTCGTTTGGTGTTGGGAACCTCGATACATTGCCGGAAGACATGGGGGAGACTGGATTTTAATGAAGTAATCAGATCTTGCCCTTGCACAAATTATTAATATGTGAATCCAACTCATGCAAAAGTTTAACAAAAATGTGGATTTGTCATTATCCTGATGTTCTTATTACTACACCTAGTTTTCCTTAATGCCAACCATTCCTTTTATAGAACAATCTGTAAACAAAACCGTTAAGGGGGGTACTAGACCACCTATGCATCATTAGCGCTTAATGCACTTTCTAATCATAAACATGCTGATGCTTTAAATGTAAATAATATTTTTTGACGTGCGTAACGTAAGAATAACTTATCTAACAGCTTGTAATAGCAAATTCAATACGAGACTAGATTACCTTAGTACTCGTAGAGCACAATTTATCTGCATTATTTTCCTTTCTATTTTATTAAACAATCTTTTATATGACTAAAACAAGTTTTATTGATTCAGACAGCAAATAATATAATTTGATTAAAACAAGTTTTATTGATTCAGACAACCACTTATATCATATAAGGCCATGTCATTTTTGATAGGTAGAATTGTATGTAGGACATCCAAAGACAACACAATAATGTTTTTTCGAACATTAAAATTTTGCGAAAAGGTGTTGACTTTTGTTTAAGTCAGCTGGGCTTCTCTATCCAGTTCGGAATTGAAAAGGAACATCTTTTGCAAAAATTTGAAATATTAAATGGACACAAATTACATATCATACCATATAAATAACAGATTATTAGATTGTTTCAAGCAAGTTTATTCAATTTTAAGATAATAACTACAACTAATTATTGCGAAAAAAAAATCATAAAGTTGTTCTTCAACCTCTCCAATCTCCAAGATTGAATGTACTTTCTCAAAATGTCAATGTCAGAATTTGATGGGAACATCTTTTTTGGGGATCAGCTCGTGAGGTGCTCTTTTTGTTATACATAATCCAGTCTTATACAACAAATTTTATGTTTAAATGATAATATAAGTGAAAAACAATCGCATACTTTGTTTCGGAAATGTATTATTATCCAAAGAGATTTATATGTTATGGTATAGATATAAATGATAAAGGCTAGTTAATATTCAATTTTCAATCTTAATTTATTATTTTCTGCGGTATACACCTTAAATTTAAAACAAATCCTTATTGAGGGACTCGAAACAGTGAGTTCATTGATTATGAGTCACAGTGACTTATTTAGCAGCGCATCTACTCATGTACAACTATGTATACATCAATAGACTGCTCTCACTCATTCCATGAGGCTCCATTCATTTAGTACATTTAATTGATTGCGTAACGAATCACAGCGCGAGAGCGCTTTATAGTGTTTTTCAGTGGGACAAATCAAGGTGCATTAAATGCAAGGGGTTATGATTTTTCAAATTTAAATAATGTTATCTAAATGTAAAATGACACAATTGTAAACCCCCATATTCTCCATATTGAGTGTATAAGCATAATGTCCATATAGATTATTTATTGTTATTACGTCCTCAACATATAGCAACAGGTTGTAAAAGACGGAGGGAGTAGATATCCCAAAAAAGTGAAGCGATCGTATTACCTGCATTTTGTCGTTAACAAAAAGATTGCAGATAATAAATAGAGTGCGTAACCTCATAAATAGTGGGAATTGACAGTCTTCTAAAATAGTTGAATATGATTCTGACTAGACTTCTAGTAGATGAAGTATGAGCAATATATAGCTTGGTTTGACCTTTATTTGTATATAGTTTCGTTTTACGTTTAAACACAATCACCTTAGGGTAGGAAAATGTTCACTTAAAAATCATTTCAGCCTAGCTGCGGAATGTTTTGAGCATACCCTGTTGTTTTTCGGCATTGGAATTTTTTAGGCTATGTTTATATATACTGGTTTTACATCCCGACGACCAAAATCACATTATAATTTACAACGTCACAAAGTCTCAACAATATTTGAACGTGGTTATTTAGCTTTTTTTAATGTACTTACCTCTGCATTTTTGCTTTCCTCTGTGAGTGAGATTAACAAAATAAGAATGGTCACAACAGCTAGTCGAAACATATTGTTTTACTAATTGAATACGAAGTTTCAGAAATCGTGGCAGTCAATAAAATGCAAATTGAAGATGTAAATGGAAATGGAACCATTGCACATTTATATAGCATATGTTTTCGTAAATACTTGATAATGATTATTTGTTATGACATTCACGTATATAACCACATATTTGGTTAAATGTAAATGACATTAAGTACGGATAACCTGATAGGATATGTGCAAAAATTGGTTTGTTGTATTTAACACTTTCAAATCTTAACATAAAAATATGCATACACTCACTTCTAATCAATTGCGAAAATATATTATCAAGTTACATATACATTTCAGACCTTTGATACATTATTGTAACCTTCATAGAAAAGTAATATATTCTAAAGAACATACACGCTACAGAACTTAGTTAGATTTCGCATGAGGAGTGATTCAACATATTACCAGGAGGAAATCTTTAGCCGCGTTCAATGAGACCAACGAAACTCAAAGTATGTTTGTTTTTACCAATTTTACTTGAACTTTAAAGCGCGGTATTTATATGTTTGAATTATGCGATTTCAATGTCAAGAGAAAGTGCATATTATAACAGATGAAGCTTTCTGTAGATTAAATAAACACCCTGATTTATATAAAATGGTATTTAAAACGCTAAATATATTGCTTACAAAATATGCTTTATTGGCTCAAGACAGCTTGTTGTAATATATCATAATTGCTTTTGGGTTAGTTATCATAAAATAAAACATCATGTCTCGTTTAGTGCAGAATTGGTTTTTGGCGTTCTCAGAATTGTAACTTTGTTTTTAGCTTTATCATTTTTATTTATTTATAATAATAATATAAATTGTTGGATAACAAAAAAGTCAATTCATTTTATTCTATTTAATTTGTCTACGTGTTTTGGCAAAGGTGTTTGCTTTTTTCATGACAAATATTTATAAAACAAATATCTGCCTTTTTGTACATATCTCATGTAAAATTAGGTAATTTTGCAGAAACACCTAGAACAATATAACTTTCTTGTTCTGCCATTATTGTAATTTTAGATAAATAAATGGAATAAAGCAAAACACAAAAATGCTGTTCAGAGAACGCTTAAAGACAAGTCTGCACTAAACGAGACATTATGTGCTTTATGATAAATAACCTGATAGATATTATGATCTACTACAACAAGATGTCTAACGCTAATAATTACATATATTATTTATTTATTTGTTCAAATTTGTTACATTAAAGTCATCGTATATCTTATTAGTGAAGCATCAACTTTTACCTGGGAACACCAACGCCTTTTTAGTGTTTTTTTCAGGCAGGCAATGTTTGATATTTAATCAAAGAAATACTAAATAAACATGTTTTTGACATTAGCGTTATTCTCCTAAGGCAAGGTCACATGGGAACATCTTATAGTTCTTGCACCAAAACCAAACGATTTTTCAATGTGAAACCCAAAATATCAACAAATTGATGGTCGCGTTTTTAAAGATCGACACGTTCGGGAACTGTCATAACGAATACGTTGAATGAACGCTTTGGTAAGGGACACAGCTAAAATGCTTTCCATATGGCCAGGCCCTTGATTAACACATCATTCGGTATTTTGGTCCAATATTCAATTTATCTATTTTTATTAGGAGCGGGCAGTATGACCAGTAGGTCATTGTGGTATTGCAAATTATATTATACATCAGTGGAAATTTTATATTAACAATTCGAATTAAAATGTCAAAAACTATAGTTAACTGTCTCTTTAACATGTTGCACACATTTGCCCAAACGTGCCTGTGATATCCGTTAGAATTCAACATTAAGTATTCTTATCATAACCAATCTTAATATTTGTCATGATTACTTTTGTTAGATTTAATTATATTTGAGTTCGCCTAGCATGTACAAAGGCATTAGATGCACTACTTAAGTAAATAAAGGGCAAACCCCAGAAAAAAAGTTTTCAAACTTGTCTATGTTATTTATACGGTTGTATTGTTACTATACGATGCACCATTAATGTTTTTTGGGTCTTATTCAGTGCAGATTGGTTTTTGTGTGTGTTTTGATTCATTTCATTGTAATAATAAAATTCGTACATTATCTAAAATAATTAAACTCGAAAATAACAATAATTTAAACGATGAATTATTATATGTTTAACAATATAACAATAATTTTGAAATAGGAACTCGGGCAAAACAGACAAAAACATGGGACTCGGATATAAAACGTTATATAATTTGCAGGAGGCTAGACTATCAAAAAAAAACAAAAAAGAGATTTAACGCACTTGCCGCTAATGTTTACACAAACAACGCTACGATGAAATTTGATGTTTTGAAACGAACTAGCCGCAATTATAATAAGTAAAACATCATTGAACTCGAAAACAACAATTATGATTCAAACGATTGTATACGGGTTATGTTCAAGTAATTACGAAACAGGTGTTTCGAAATGAGAGTTTCAAAAGTGTGAGAGGTTGAATATACTTTATCGATATTATACAATTAATATATTATTATAGCGATAATTGTCTTTTCGAAGGAAATGAGACATTGAGGAGATGCACCTATGGTCAAAGAACCACCCTCAAGAACGCAATCGTCCGAACACATATCACAAGTATAGCAATATGAAAAAGCGCTTGGCTGAAACTCCTATCGCCCGGCGACTGTGCCCAGCTCGCACTCAATCTAGGCGCAAGTGACTTCCGCACATAATCGATCGGCTGGCGGATATTCTTAGGTCGGTGGAACTTCCTCAGTTGGAGGACAACTGTCGGATAAAGAGTGAAACTCCTCTGTGGAGGTCGATGAGCTAGACCGCCTTTCACGTTACAAATTATATGAATAAGTGTTTAGTAAACAGTTAAAACTGCTTCTTATTTGACTATCTTTTATATAAAAATCTTGACACAAAATCTTTTATATTCGTTTATTCGTATTCGTTGGTTCGTTTATTCGTTTCTCGTGCATTTGTAAGCATTGATTAGTCGTAAATTCGTAAGCATTCTTTTATTCATATTCGTTTATTCGTATTCGTTTTTTTTCGTTTATTCGATTGTGCGTATTTGTTTAGTCGTATTCATTTTTTTTTGTTGCAGTTGTCACATTGGAAGTTGCTTTAACTGTAAGTATATATGTAGATATTTATATGAATGCATTGACTGATAAGGAGGACATTCCTCGTTTGGAGGACAGCTGTTGATGAATCCTCTGGTGATCTCGAGGATGTCCAAGGTTGCCGCTGCCAACAACCCTGGATAATTTTCCCTGGATCAATTTTCTGGGCACCATTCCAAAAGATTTTTTATATTTTATGCAATATATCCTTATTTTTTAGCAAATTTACCATTGAACTTTTCTTGAGTAAACTTTAAAATACATATTGCATCTCTTCTTAATACAAAACAAAGATGAAATTTCATCTGCGTTCATGGATACATATATTTCCTTTTATATTCAGTTGATCTCAGTTTTTATTCTTATCAAACTATTAGTCGAGTCCGACGCCTTCACTGCTTAGCCACCACATCTCTGACAATAAACTTGTAACTTACATCTTTAAATCATCAGATAAAAGAAACAACTGCCTCAGGATCCTTTAGATCATGATAATTTGCGCTCTAGTTAAGAAAAATAATGTCTTACAGGCGCAATCCATCCTTAAATTTATTTTGAAGACTAATATCACTTGTGGTTTTTCCGTGTACAAGTTTGAATTCATTTCATTTATTTACTTACCCCAGCTCTTTCGTCAGCTTGCGTAGATGAGATAACTAAAATGACAATGGACACAACTGTTAGTCGAAGCATCTTTTTAAATATTATATTCTAAATGTCAGTAAGTTTTGTCGATAAACTATTCAAGCTCAATAGCTATATGCGAAAGAAACGTTCAGCAGAAATTTATATAGCTATGATATTTTCACATAAACATTGTGTCTGGCGGCATATTTAACTCATTGATTAAAGTTATTGAATCATATATTACTAATCGGTTTTATCCTCATTTGTGTTTACCTTACACGCTGATTTCTTATCGAATGTTCTCTAAATAAAGGATAATTACTCATTTTAAACGATAATCACTTAATTTTTAAAAAGTAGGTAGCACACGTGTAACAAGAAGGTTGGTTTTAAGTGTTTATCGATATTTCAATTTGTTGCATAAATAAGGCATTATGTTATAAATTATTGTTTAATCTTATTTTCCATTTATTATTGGTAAAACATAATGTATGGGTCAAGAATAAGTATTTCAACGGGTCTTTCAATAATTTATATCAAGTTGAGTCTTTGAAACTACCACTTCACTCAATTAGATACATGGATGTAGCTGAGTATAACAGGTTCTCTCAACTACGTCTCCTGTTTTACTTGTTTGTGTCGGTAAAAAACTTTTTAACTGAAACATCTAGTTACTTCAGATATAGCACTGTCGTTTATTTATAAGGCTGCGGTCATATAACTCGCAAGTTGTAATGTTGGAGGAGATATGTAAAGAGTTTCTCTTGTTTACGAAATAGCAAGGAACAATTATTCTGTAGTTCCTTGCAATACAATTTAATGTATTTGTGGCATTCGACGGTAATATCATGTATTCAATTTATCATGAATAAAATAACCGTTGACATAAAACATATTCCTTATCGCAGAAAAATCCCAACATTACAAAGTTATGTTAGCGTTTTATTGTTTCTCAATAAAATCGTGTTTAAACAAGTTGTGACATGCCATACCAAAAATAATATAATTGATTCGCCCCTCAAGTTGGAACTGTTTAAAGCACGGTTTGAACGTTGGTGTGTCAAAACACCAAGCTTACAATTACTTTGGGTTCAAAATAAGCATAAACAAATAAGGTTTTTATGTATCATTTAGGGCAGAATTGTTTATTTGCGTTTTATTATTAGTTGTATTTGATCAAAGAATACATAAATGTATATAAACTCGAAAACAACGTACATGTGTACATGTCGTTGCTATTCAAATAGTGAATTTATCTGTTTATAGTTACCATAAAACTATATATCAAAGCAATAATTGATACATGTATATGCATCGATAACATATTGCTTCTATGGTTTATCCATGTAATAAATTTCGATAGTATTCGTTCGTTGCTCGTGAAGCAGGCTTCAAATTAGATTTAGTTCGACTGCTGCGATAATTTGGTCATTTATTTGGCACTCACGTTTGCTTTGATACTATCTCGATTTGTTTGAAAAATGGCACGAGGTCATATTGATCGGATATGATTTGGTTATATATAACAGCGTGGGAGGAAGGACTGCTTCATGATCTTTGTGATTTGTAAGGAAGCTCCTTAAATGTTCATTTCATTCCAATAATAAAATAAAAGCACTATTTGCTCGAGCACTTGAAATAATGAGTGATTCATCCAATCATATAACTTTAAATTGTATCAAATGACGTTAAAAAATATTGTTCATAACATTATGAAATGAAATCGACTTTCCAACATGGTGCTACAATGCTGTTTACTGGTTCAAATTAATAAGCATCACCATGCGCTTATATCAACCCCTACTGGTAGATAAATTGAAAATGACTAGGGTGCCATGCTTTACTCAAGCTGATTCTTTCTTAATGCTAATTATACCTCATCTTTTGGCTGGTAGCTTTCCTTCTAATTAATTTAATTATTTGTATATCTTTACCGCTTTTCTCATCCACAATAACATTTTATCTGAACATCATTTTAAACGCAGTTTACTTTTACAACTAGACTAAACCTGAACTGGTTATAGCTTTTGATACAGGACTCTAAGTGATATAATGGTAAAAGGGCATATCTGTAGAATGATGGCGTTATTTGGAACAGGGTAAGGTTTTTTTGTTTCATTTTGCAAACAAATTGAATGCGAATGTTATTCATGTAAACTCTAAATCAGATATACCACAGACTATAACAGTATGAAAAGGGTATTTCTGAATTCATTTTTATGTTGCAGCATACTATGAGGCTATGTGCATAGTGAGACATTGAAAAGTGATTAAAAGAAATAATTTTTGAAACCAATATATATATGACTCCCTATCTATACTCGACAACAAAAGAAGTGTCCGGTTGTTCAAAGCTCTGTAACTTCAAAAGTATTTGATCGATTTTTGTCAATGATTTACCAAATTAAACAACTGATAATGTGAGTTCATTTAATAAGTTTTTACGACTCTATATTTGCTAGCAACGATACGGCAAACTCTTTAAAATGAACGAGCGAAATAGCGAATAACAAACCCTAAAGTATGCATTTTCATGGATGTTTGAACTATCTTGCCAGAAATTTTAAAGTTTATTGGTACATTTGGACTCTTTAGGTGCATATTCGAACATTCAAGCCAGTTGCGGCGAACGCTCGAGTTGTCAAAGTATCTTGCGAATGGTCAGACGCTAGGCACCGGAAGTGCCAGCTTTAGTACAATTGTTCAAAACAACTGTTTCAATATGTCAAATGATGCCTTCACGGGTTTTGTAATGCTACATTATGGGTTTACAACCGTTTTGGTAATTACGTTTGGCTTATTTTCTGGTTACTTCGAAACACGATATTGATAGAAAAGTCACATTCAATGAACCTTTGTTAAATCCGGATTTTCAGTTTTCAATCAGGAAGAAAACAATTTTCGTGCATGTCTAAGACAACCTGATGGTCGATTTCCATGCCCAAGCCTCGCAGCAATGATGCGCGCAAGCGTATGCCTTGATAAACAGATCGACGTATTCTACTGAATTTTAGCGTGATCACGCGGTTAAAATGACCGTTAAACAGTTTTTCATAACTCGTAACTCTGTATTACAATGCTCTAACCTATTTAAAGCGTATTAACTCAATAATCGATTGTTTGCGCAAAACCACGCCTATATCGAGCGCATTTTCAATGCATTTCGCGACATCGTTAATATGGAAAACGAGGACAGCAACGGCCTATCAGTTTATTTTTTTTATATATTTCGCACATCCTTGAAGATAATATTGACAATGGCCGTTTCCGTTCGAACGCCCCGTCAATATAACTAGGTTAAGTTATCCCTTTCAAATTTTGCCGAGTTTATTCAAAAATTACGTCTAGGCTAAGGAGCGAATGGAATTCAAAGTGCAATTAACAGAGTTTAGAGCATGTGAGCTATCTTGCAATCATACCGCTTTTATTGTGTAATGTGATTAAGACTGTTTTCGCAGTTAAGCGCCAAAAACACGTTTTTTTACATTTTACGATGTGCGCTGCGACGCATGTGGCATAGAAATGAACTATTTCTCACCGTTTTTGAGTTACAAAAACCTTATACTATCTCTAGCACATAGCGCTTTTCCTCTCCTACCGATACTCATTGAATAATGCTCGAAATAAATGTTTCTTAGCCCTTCGATAAAACGAACGAGATACTCGTCAAACGGATTCCAGATTGTTCGCTTTGCGAGACCACCTATGATTATCATAAATGAAACTAACAAACGTGTTATAATTGGTTCCACTTTTAATACAATGAAAAAATATTAACCTAAAATGACCGGACACTTTTTTTGTTGTCAAGTATATGTGACATGGACCAAATTGAATGTTTATACCAATCATAAGGGCTCGTTCACCCGCTCCGATAAAAGTGCAACACATTTTGCGCTTTAAACATTTGTATAAAAACATAGTAGTTTATCCCTTCTGTTCACCCAGAATTATGCGCTTTTATTCCGGGTGAACGCGCCTTAAGAAACATTTATAAGCTAAACACTGCAAATTGATAAGCCAGTAATGTTTGCATTTGATTCTCTCTAGAATTTGATTAATTAAATTACTTCGTAAAAGCTGGATACACGAAAATAAACATTCGATATTTGATTTAACGTTCCAGATTAGTAGCAGATTATTTTGAAAACCGGAAGTATCTACAAAATAAACGCACAGAATCAAGTATCGAAAGAAGGAAGTCGCTTCCGGCCATTATCACCACTGTCCATGCTCACACAGGTTTGCCTAATTGGTTTTTAATTGTTTAAATGGATACATACGGATATTATGCTGCCTATTTTTATGTGTTCCGTGTTAAACAGGTCTGGGATAATCTGTTTTGTGTATTATCTAAAAGTATTATCTAACAGTATAATACGTCTTTTTGCTATTTGTTTCATGTATAATTGCAATTCTTTTGATAGACTCTAAGCAATCGATGTTAAGTGTTTTAATTTAACTTCAATTACATTGAAATATCATTAAACTCAATCACGTTGTAACATGAATTACAAGGATCGATTGTTTTATTTCCATATTATATATCTTCCATTATGCTATTCATTTTAATTTATTTTGATGCGTGTAAATACAAAATTTATAAATTCGTTTTTCGGGTATTACTCAGTGCAGAATCCTTTATTTCTGCTCTTTGAATAATAAATGTTCCATGTTTAAGATAATTGAAGTTCAATTAACCTCTGATATTGCATTTTTCTAATCAATTAGAATCAGAATACCATACCCTTTAATAGAATATCATCTGACTTTCAATTACGTAGAAAAAGCAATTGTAATTCGAACGATAATTAAGTTACATTTGATTTGATGTCATAAAGTTTACATTTAAACTTAGTATGATAAACTTATTTCAATCAATTTCGCTTTATGATTACGGCAAATTAATAGAGTGTATCATTCAGTGTAGAATCGTTTATGTGCGTGTTATAATTTATTTCACAAATAATACATCTTAACCATTATTTTAATGAAATCAAGCTACAAAATATTGTTTATCAAAACATCATCTAATTTAATAACGACACCGTGGTATTTGAATAAATTCATGAAAACGGACTTCAAAACAATAATTATATAAATATGACTTTGAAAAATACAATGTTTTATCCCAATCAAAACGAACCCCAGAAAACAACAACCCGCTGTACTTAAGACTATACGATGTACATGTATGCACCATCAGAATAGAAAAATAACTTCGAATTCAATTTATTTTCTAAACAATTAATGTCACAAATCCCGACATTTTGCTGCACTTTAAGGTATAATGAAACAGCCGACACCAAAGGTTAATGTACCACCCTCAGACAGACAGAACTGCAAACACATGTCACAGCTATAGCAATATGCAAAGGCACTCGGCTTGTACACGTATCGTCCTATTATAGGGCACCCAAGGACCTAATTTCAAAACAAAAAAAATACTTTGATCGTTGAATCACTTCAAACATTCAAATATATTATACATCTTAGATATAATTAGTGCCTTCTTCATTTTGTAGATATATGAGCTTTACTTGCGTATTTACAAAATCATAATCAAATTAAATATCAATTCGACCAGTTTATACTAGCACAGCATTTTTAAATTTCTTTACATAGACTATGTATCTTGAAACATTATAAGAGCGAATGCATTATTTGGAACATTGAGCATTAGAAGTGTATTTCAAACGTTTTGTTTTGTCAATTACTTTTAGCAGGAGGCCAAATTTTAAAGGTTTATAGATCAATTTAGAGAAGGATAAGCGTTTTTAGGAAGGTGTTTTGAAAGATACTCTTCCTATCTAAATACCTGACAAGTATTTTCATTACTGAAAGGAATGCATAAGAAAACATGGTTTGATTGGGATGAATGCTTGGGATAAATGTTTGTATTCTTCCCTAAAGCAACCGACCTCTTCACAAGTTAATTCCTCGCAATATCTGTCAGTTGGTGGGCATTCCTCGGTCGGTGGACAGCTGTCCGTTGACGAGTAAGATTCCTCTGATGAGCCCGAGGAACTAGACCGTTTTTCACGCTATAATAAAAAAAATATATTTTTTGCCTGCGTTGAAGATTGTTATATTATGGTTATGAAAACAAGAAAATGAAATTGTTTATGCCCTTTTGGCCAAGCGTAAACGTGGCATTATTTGTTAAGATTTAAATTGAATATTGATAATTGATAGTGTAAACACAAAGTTTGGCGGAGAATGGTCGCCAGATAAATACAATATCCGAGGTAATAGACAACCATATGCAAATAAATATATCATCTAGACCGTTGTCCGCACTACAAAGAATAAATATACTTAAGGACAAAAAAGATGCACCCTTTATTCATTTATTATATTTTCAATAAATCTATTTATTTCAACTTGATTTTTCTGAAATTTAACAAGTTTATTAAACAGTGTGTAACCAACCATGCTGTTTATTGATTTGTCAATACTCTGATTCAAAGCGCAAATACTCGATCAAATGTGATATATACTACTCAGGGCCCTGTGGTGGTATTCACTTTGTCTATGGCGGCGAAATTCATGTCGCTGTATAGTATAACAATGGGGAAGGTCAAGTAAAGAAGAAAAATGGGTGGCGACCTAAGTTTAAAGATGACACAATTTTCCGAGATCGAAAGGGAGCGAGATAAAGGCATGTTCATGGGTGGAGCCCCACACAATGTTGTTGTTAGGCATTTTAACCTCCATCGAACATTAGTTTAACGTCTCATGACACGTTTAGAAGAAACCAGATTGACCGGCGATCGCCCATATTCTGGTGGGCTGCGAGTAACGACACCCTATCAGGGTCGCGAAATTAGCCTCACACACGTTCAAAATAGGTTTCGAAGTCTCGTACAGACAGCAAGAACAATTCATGGTCGGCATTATCCGAGGATAAGCGCCAAAACGGTTTAACGAAGTTTGGGCGAAAACTTAGATTCGGCTACGAAGAGCCTTCGTTGATCCCGTACGTGATATCCAAAGCCAGTGCTTAAAGCTCTAATTGGCCCAAAACCACACCGGAGCAGCATGGCCTAAAAGAAACTGAAACAATGTCGTGTTTAGCGACGACTCTCGCATTTTATTGTACCAAAATGACGCACGACAGCGGGTCTACCGAAGACCGGGAGAGTGATATCATAACCCCTGCGTGCAGGAGATTGATGGTTCAGAACTTTTGTCCTTAAGTATATATATGTTTTATATAAATATATACCTGTATTTTGATGTAGATTCATATATTTTTACTTATTGTGGGTAGAAATTAATATTATTGAAAAACTTAATTCCACAACGTAAAGCGCGACCAGATAAATTTAGCTTTTGTCTCTTTTCGTTACATGACTTAGAAATTATAGAACTTTTTAAAGGCGAAGAGTGTTTTTAAATGTTCTCATAGCGACATTTTGACTAAAACAATTGATGTCCGATATTCAAATAAATAAATATGACGTCTTAAAATTAAAACATTGTGATGTTCAACCAACAAAACGATAGCATTTAAGTTTTTCTGGATTCCTGACGTATAACGTTATTTGAAGAGCAACTCGCGAGTTGTTACCCAAACTAAGTGTTCCCACCAATTGCAGCTTGCTTGGAGATGATAAGAAAAATCTATTCTAACTTGGATAGTTGAGCAGTTGGAGGAACACATTTTTTGATAATTTATTAATTTTCTCAATGCTTAGCAAAAATATTTATTTCAGAATTGATTTAACTTGCTTTCAATTGTCCAATAGAATTAAATTTGCAAGATATGATGCGCAATTTGGTCATATTCAACATTTCAATTTTCTCAAAAGGTGTACCTTTTCGGTTCAAAATTGGCTAGAAAAATTAGAAACAGCCCATCTGGCATGGAAAAAAGAACCTTTATTCTCAATTTAATGTTCGAAAACAGCTATTTTATTGTTTTTCGTAATTTAAACTTTGTTTAAAGTTAATTTTACAGCGTTACAAATGAAAGTCGTTGGGTGCTTTTCTTTAAGTGTAGCATGTAAGTAGTAGAAAAATGCTTTTTGAGGTCATATTTGGTATTTGCACATTTCAATGAATGGTTTTATTAAAATCACAAGTAGTTTATTATCAAAGTGCCAACACTTGCCATGGAACTGATTCTTTTTTGAATAAATTCGTATAAAGTGTAATGTTCTTTATACAAGTTAATGAAAAAGAAACAAAAAAACAAGCGAGGCTTGTTGTTTTGGAATCGCACCCTTGAAGCTTGAAACAAATTAAAATGACCAAGAAGGACCGCGGTTCTTTTTTTCGCTACTCAGAGGATCTGACAGGTTTTTGTCTTTACAAATATCCTATAATATCATTTTTTTAAATGCATTCAATTTTTCAATACAGCGACACATAGCAATTCAGAAACATGACAAAAAATAGGGCAAGTTCCGACACCAAAACAAAAAAAAACAGAAACAATTCAAAACATGCGTATGCAGTAGAAAATCTTAAACTATTGAAACGACAATTTAAAAACAATTTTAGATTGTCATTCTCAAGTCAGTATGTTTATTTTTCGCGTTTTATGAAATGGAACAACTCACAGCTTCTCACTTCTTTGCCAAATCGCCATAGAATAGCGCCCTTATAAGCTGTTTTGATAGTTTCCCAATCAGATGATTAAGGTTCATTTAAATGCACAATCAATGATAGGGTTATACTTGATAATATTATTACAGGCGTATTACGGTCATTGCTCAATCCAACTGAACAAATGCAAATATTAATGAGTAAACGCTATAAATTGACAACATCAAAATAATAAATTCGGATTCTATGATTTGACTTGAGTGCAATGTACTTACTCCAAGTATTTTGTCTGCCTGCGCGAATGACAATACTAAAATCAAAATAGTCGCAATGGCGAATCGAAACATGTTGTTCACTGAATATAAAAGGAAAGGAACAATGTTGCGAAAACTAAATTAATCAGCAAATATATCGAATCTTATTAGTGCCAGCAAGCGCTACAATCTTATATACATTACAGGAGAAACGCCCTATGATTTCTATCTGCTCAAAAAGAAATAACAGTGGCTCCCCGTTAATTTGAAACGCTCGGTACCGCGAAAAGTAAGAATTTACATGGGCTGTTATTTTGATATGTTTGTTGACTCATCTTTGGATAGTGGATTCGATGTAACGTGATATAGTTTTATGTAATATGAATATTTGTTTTCGAATCATATAAATGATTAATTTCAATGAGCTTGGTAAGAACGCAGAACACCTTTCGAGATGTTTGTCACAAAAGGTGTCCCCCACAGGCCAGCTGGCTTGGAAATTTTAGGAATTGTCCTTTAACTTAGACATTTGTGTAACTCCTTTCGATAATTGTGATAAAAAAGTTTAATAGTAATTTTGAAATTGATTACTATTGCCGTTAAGGCTCTAAAAACTAATATTTGTATTATTTGATCGGTAATTTACTTATATACATGTACATTGTGGAATCGAACGTGAAGAAATTAAATATTTGTGGCTTTAAACAAATTATTGATTTATTTAACCAGGAATATCAAACAAACTGTTGTATATAAGTGCTTGAAAACCGAAATATATTAGGAACATATATAAAGTAGATGTAAAACATTAGCACATGTAATTCTAGAACGGTAGGTGAGATATACATTGATTTTGAACCCGGTGTAACGATTTCAAGCTACCTCCCTGATTATTACATCCCCGGTAATCTGAAATCGATTTGAGGCTATCCCCTGGTAATCTGAAATCGATTTAATGCTACCCCCGGTAATCTGAAATCGATTTGATGCTACCCCCACGGTAATCTGAAATCGATTTGAAGCTACGCCCACCGATTTGAATCTACCCCCATTGTACTTTTTAATTATTTTTTTTAATCGAAAAGGTAATTAATCGATATAATAATATCATATGACACCATATCGATGGGCACTTATCCCTTAAGCCTAAAGAGGTGGTTGTGCGCGTTGTATGGACAGAATGGCTGTTAAGGAGTGACACCAATCCCATATACACCGAGGACTCTATGCTGGTTCCATGTTCACAAATAAACCATACTTGGAATGTGCGTCATTTTCAAACAAGTTGATGTTTTTGTCTAAAAAGGTTTAGATGAATGTGTGATTTGAAAATATTAAAATAAATGTTTCGAGTCGGAAATGTCGAAAAATATTGATGTATATAGGGCAAAACGTTTAGAAACATGTGTTATTTGAGAAAAGAGAAATAACAATTTCGAGTTTAAAACGCTCCATGTCTTTTCGTAGAATTCAAACACTACTAATTAAAACTAAGGCATACCAATTATTACGTACATACAAACATGTGTGACTGTGTACATGGAACAAGCAAGCATGTAGGAACACTCCCCCCCCCCATGAACATCCCCCCCAGGAACACTCACCCCCTTTTTTGGTAGGAACACTTCCCCACATGAACACTCCCCCCGACCCCCCTTTACGAATTTTAAGTTTTTTGAATTTAATTAAATTTCTAAAAGTTTTCAATTGTACTTATTTATACATTATACAAAAGACAAGCATATACTTGAATTCAAATTGATAAACACCCAACGAACAGTGATTTTCGATTGCAATTAGATACTTGAGCAGCCCTATCACCGATTGTAATCGATTACAGCGACACTTGGTTCATAATCCCTTCATTAAGAACGAGCGCATAATCCGTTGATCCCGAATAACATTGGTTAAGTCGTCTAACAGTACTTCTATCATTTATTCAACTTTAAAAATTGAAAATTTATATATAAAACTCGAAATCCGTGGAGGGGGGGGAGTGTTCATGTCTGTGCAAAAAAAGGGGGG
>LQRL01047429.1:0-29280 GCA_001703475.1 Hydroides elegans | reverse complement strand
GGGTGTACCGGTTAACAACAAGCAAATATCCTCAGGGGATCAGTTAGGATCAGTATCATATTATTATGACCCTTCGTTTATGCGACGCGCATAACCCCTTTAGGGTTTTAGAGATTAGTGCCAACCAACATGATACCAAATAACCTTACAAATTGAAAAAATAAATAAATAAAACGAACATAGAAAAATAGGAGGGGGTAGCTTCAAATCAGTGGGGGTAGCCTCAAATCGATTTCAAATTACCGGGAGGGTAACTTGAAATCGATTTCAGATTACCGGGGGGTAGCTTCAAATTGGGGGTAGCTTGAAATCTTTACACCGGTACTAGATAAAAAAAGTTCTTATTGTAACGAGTTACTAGCTTACCGGGGTAGTTTTAACCATGGTCTACTGTATATTAAGTTTAATAGTATATTATGTTTTGCAAATTACATTTACACAATTATGCTGACGTGGCTTGATCTTTAAGAAATTGGATGAGTTTTTGGGTCATTAAACTATAATTGAAATGGTTATTAGATATTTAATTGAATATCATTTTCTAAGAACGAGCCTCCCTAATTGTCGCAACATATGTGTCTTTATTACTGCCATCGAATTTCTAGCGAGTGTTAATCATATATAAACGATACATCCTCTGTTGTTTTAAACAATGACCCAAGTCGAAACAATGTAACCATAACGAAACAAAAGTAATATTTTATCGAAAATGCTAAAGTTGATCATTTTTGTGTTCTATGGCCAACATAAAACTGTCATTTCATTATTCTTGAAAACTCTTAAATTTTAAGCAAAATGTATCGAACAAAATTGCACGATGGTCATGAATCATTCTGAAAAGCACTAAAATACATATGCTACTCAGCCCTGCAAGTTGCGAGTGAATATTCTTGACTTAATTTGCAAAAAATGGTTAACACCGTATTTTGTTATTTTGTAAGTAATGTTGATCATAATAATCAAGTTTTGTATATGTCATACGAATATATCTTAACATAAACCTAATTTAATTGTTGCAATAATATATATGCAATATAATATACAGCTAATTGAACAGTATAAAGGTGCGGTCACGCACTTGCGAAATTTTTCGAAATCGCATCGAAATTCAAAGAAAATATTGTTAAACCAATATCGCTGGGTTTACTATATTTTTTCTGATGTTTGCTGCGATATCAGAAAATTTCTAAAAGGTTGAATGCACCTTACGATCATTTTGTGTTTTAAAGCCAATAGATTATAGCCAATGAATTATTAAAGAAAATTGACCATATTTGTTCATAATCTTGATAAGGGTCTCTTGTATTACTTAGTGCAGAATCGTTTCTTTGTGTTATTCGATCAATTATATATTTGTTTGAAATTATATATTTGTTCTATTAATTTAAATATCCATATTCATTTCATTTGTGCCAACGTCCGGTAGCACGTCAGGTAATAATAAGAAGTCCGGCACTCTTTATTTTTTCATGAAATCATAAGGTTTATTCTTTGCCACACCAAAAAACGACGTGATACAAACTTACATATACAGATAAAAAAAGTTTCTTATCTAACAAACTAAAACGGCTTAACGACACAACTCAAACGCCTAATTGATACTTTTCAAACGCGTCAAATACACTTTACAAACAGCTTAACGTTAACGACACCATAAGCTTAATATTCTAAATATAGAATGAGAAGCATTTTGTTATTAATTCACGTGTCTCGACTATCAACATGTCTCTCGACTATCCCTTAATTTGAATGCAGCATATTCATTTTTGTTTATTTCTATATTAAATATCGACCGGATATTTAATTTTATGTATCAAATAAGGAGTGAAATCAAGTATATGAATGTTGTTTGCATAGAAATATTCTTTATTAACATAATTGTAAAGTACATTTGTTATAGCAAAAGGCCGATACAGCTATTCCTTATAAATCTCAAAATGATAAACGCTTAAACGAAATTTTTGACACGAACGAAATTGATATTGATATTTAGGTATGAAATTGGGTTAACTGTATATGCAGCCTTTCCCTCGAAATAATAAGTCGAATAAAATATAAAAACCATAATAAGTATAATAAACTTAACTTGTGACAAATATAAATTCATTCAAAGTATGCATCTTAAATTATGTACTTACCCCAACTCTGCCATGTACAAGCGTAGAAGATAGAAATAATAAACAAACAGTCGCAACAACCAGTCGCATCATCATGATTATTTAATATTGTTTAACCCAACTATGTTCAAGTGTTAAGATAGATGTTTGAACGATATTACAAGTTTTATAAGCTATGCGAGTTTCTTGCTTTCGAAAGTACAGGGTGTTTTTAGCATTTATATGACCGTGATTGATGAAAATGTTTGTTTTACGTAACGCGTAATTATCTTAATGACGGTATTTGGCATTGGTCACGAAAGAAATGGGCCCCAAAAATAAGTTACTAGAGTAGAAGTTTAAACATGACTTAGGCCTTGATTGCATCAAACGAGCGATTCTCGCAGCGATTTTTCATATACAGTTTCTTCCCAGTTCCTTAACATTATTTCAAATAAGTATCCTTTCTATTCTTGCATTTTATCACCTTGTCATTACATAGGGGCGATGATCATTGCCAGTAGACAATAACCCTTTCATTTCTTTCTAGAAAATATAGCTTGTTGGGCACGATTATTTTCGCTTACGGCATTTTGTTATCGCACGTGGCGATTATTTTTGCAAGGAGCGATAAATGTAAAGCAAAACAAAATAAAATGAATTGTAAGAAAAGCCTCAAGATCGCTTATTAATACAGTCAAGAAAACGATAGGAAATATATTCAAGCGATTTAATGTAATTGGAGCCTTTCGCATAGAACTAATATGAAATTATATCACACGGATCAGGCACTTGTTTTGTACCTTTTATACATTGACCTTTTTGAATAAATCAAATTATTTGACACAAACTAACTTCAATTTTTATCTACATGTGTGTGAAATTGATATAACTATGCATTTCTGTGAGAATTTATTCTAGACGAATCGGTTATCGAATGAAAATAAATCTATATTTGATATGATTAAATATGCAAATATGCATTAAAATACAATCAATTATAGTTACCAATCAATAAGTATTGTGCAAAATAATGTTTAATCTGTGGGAAAACATACTTTACGGCTTTAACAATTATTCCACGTTTGTTTAATGATAATCATTAAAGTATCTATCTACCTACCCGAACGACAATTTATGGCCTATAAAATACACATTAATGTTTTTGGCGTAAAGTTTAAGTTTTTCGACCACGAATATAATATCCTGCGTCATTGTTTCAAACTTCTTCTGAAGGTCTTACAAAAACTGCAACCCACAATCAATTTTTAAAAAGGCTTATCTCTTATTTTTAAAAAGATTATCTTATTATCAGACAACTGTTTACAACATTTAGGACAGAAACAGTTCGATAAGTGAAAATCATAAGTGTTTTGAAGAAATCGTTGTAACTTAACATGTGGGATAATATTTCGTCAAACATACATTTGTATCATAAATGCTTTTTATTACATGGGCAGGGTGCATCGCTTAAAGAAATGATAAGGAAAAGCTATGATGCAATATTTCTGTGTATTGCACCCGGACTATTTTTTAATCGCACTTGCGAAATCTAATTTTCAAAATAAAACAATAAAAACATGAATTAATGTTTAAATAACTGATTTCACATATATTATTTTCTTATCCTAGATTATTTATACGCGTAACATTTTATAATCCACCCTGATTATCAATATTAATAAACATATTATAATATCGTTCACTATGACATAGCAAAATTTAACTTTTTTTCAGTAACGATTTTCTTTGTTTTTCCATATAATAAAGGGAATACCATATTCAGATTCAATATTGTTAGGTGTTTATTGCACTCAGGGGTCAAATTGGATGCACTCAGCCTTCCGCTTCGATGTATCCAATTTGACCCCTTCGTGCAATAAACACCTAACAATATAGGCCTATCCCGTCTAAACATGTGCGTTTCGACCCAAACACACGCAGTTTACAGGCGCCTTGTAATGTACTACATGTATTCCTCAATAACTGTAGTCGTTTTTCATGTCTTTCATGCCTTTTTTATCTTGTTTGACCATCTTATGACTCCCAACCCGTTCGTTTTGTGTTATCTTTTCTATGAAGATTATACATGCTAGAAAAAAAGCTTATATTTTTGTGTGGTTGCATTTTATTTCAATCTTTAATACACGTAAAAGTGAACAGATTTTAAATGTCTGCGATTAATGATTTTTCACGAAAGACTGTAAAAGAACTTCAAGAATGTTTAAAGGTTAGAGGTGTGATAACAACTAACAAAAAAGTCTGAATTGATAACACTATGTGAAGCGGCGAAATCTATTAATATAGATGTGGATCCCGACGGATTAAGGGATGATAGGTCTGAGGTTTTATTGAAAAAAACTAACGACTGACGACGGTTTAAAATTGAAATTGCCTTTTTTATGCGAAACCACGAATGACTTATGGGTCATACCGCGTGTTACAATTTAAGACTTTTATAATTATATCCAAAAAAGTAATGAAGTCGATCACGCAATGTTAAGGGACCATGAAAAAATGGAGGGCTACCAAATGTTCATCGATGGTTACGTACAGCTTTTAGCACCAGGTCAATTTGATGAAAGTGACAAATACGTTTTTCTTATAGGTCATGTTAAGCCTCGAACAAATGACAAAGATCCTATATCAAAGCTACCATATTACAAACTATGGATAATATTTGACAAACGTGAGTCACATAGTCGAGTCTTTTCTGCTCAATGTTCTTGCAAAGGGGGCAATGATTGTTATTGCAGGCATGTATTTGCCGCAATATTCGAACTTATGGATTTTATAAATGATAAATCAAAACAAAGCATAACGTCGGGGCCATGTCAGTGGGAGCGACGTAAGGTTAAAACGTCAAATATCACACCAATCGAAGATATAAACATTGATTTACATGGAAAATTGGCAAACCATCCGTATCCTACCGAAAATACATATAATCCAGTGCCAAACGAAAGTGATTTACCCGATTTTCTGACTTTCATGAAAACAGTATCAAGCGATTTGCCCAATGCATGCTGTTTGGATACATATCGTGTAAAAAAGGATAAACCCTCTATAGAAAAAACCCTTACCCCTTTGGAAAAGCTTGATCAGCACTTCCAAACAATATCCACACCTTGCGAAACATGTGATAATTGCTTTGAAAGTATATCAGAAACATTAACATATACTGCAGTTGAAAGAGAACATATCGAAATATACACAAGAGGCCAACATTTGAATAAAAACTGGATTACATGAGAAAGGGAATAATAACCGCCTCAAACGTTAAGTCTGTATGTTCCTCTACAAACTATATACAAACTGCTACAAGGCTTTTTAACGGAAATACTTTAGATGAAAATAATCTAACCCAATCTATTTTATTCGGCCGTAAATATGAAAAAGTTGCTTTAGATAGTTTTTCCAAGTCACATCGATTTCATCACAAAAAAAGTACATGCTCTGAGAATGGTCTTTTTATTCACCCAACGTTGCCTTACATAGGGGCGTCGCCCGATGGAATTCTGTCATGTACTGAATGTAATGAATGTGTTATAGAAATAAAATGCTTATGGAAATATAGAAACTTTCACCCAGGCCCTGCGTTATTGAATGCCGGTATTTGTACAAAAAATCAGAAGGGTGAATTGATAATGATCGAAAAACACCCTTATTATTTTCAAATGCAGACACAAATGGCTGTTACTGGGATACATACTTGCATATTAGTTGCATATACTCATAAAGGAATAAAATGTGTGACTGTGAAATTCAACCCTGAATTTTGAATAACATGTGAAAATCTATTAAAGCATTTCTATCAGTGTTTTTACCTCCCTGTCTTAAAGCAAAATACCTTGCAATAAATGAGCTTATATGACAAACCTTATGCCAATCGATCTTGAAGATTACACAGTGCACAAATTATGGTGATAATCTGATTCAATTGGAATCTCAGCTGGAGGGATAGTACACCGGATATGATTTTGAAAGTCTTCATTCGTGCAATTTGGCGCTCGACGTGGATACGCACGCGCGCTATTCTTCACGATCATCGTGAAACAGCGTTGGCGCTAAGCTGGCGTCCGTGACTGAATGCAGGTATGTTAAGCGTTGCGTGTTTGGGAAGAAGAAGGTGTCTTATATTAAATCCACGTCACCGGGCTGTACCAGATCGACAAATCCACTGCGCTCAACTATAGCAGCATCGGACACGTTGTCATTATAAACTTTTGACTTAAACGTTATCGCTCCTGAAGGCATAATACCTATGAGTAATTTACATGTGTTTGAGTGTTTATAGTTCGACCAGGTCATTTTTTGCGCGAATGGCCGGAATGGCTTTTGGATTTTTAGTTCAGTACAATCTATTATCACACGTGTTCTTGGGTAAGCACGAAAACTCGTTGGCATATTTCCGGTTACTAATTCTTTCGATGGCCACTGTATAACATTGTCAAAACACTTTGCTAGAAAACTTGTCCATGTAATAAAAATTCTCGAAACATGACTTGTTGAAATTCCGAAAAGAAATGATAAGTGTTCGGTATCATAGCCGCGCCTTATTCGAACTAAAGTCATTACAAATTCTTCAAAAAGCGTTGTAATATTTCTCTTTCGCCCTTTACCTCTTCTCATCGTTTTCAATTTTTGCTTTCCATTCCACAGTTTTAACTGTTTAGCACAGGGTTCTAACCATTCATAGATATTTACAAGAGAACTGGGTGATGGAACACCTGTATAATGCATGCACGACGTGCTGCTTTTCAGGATAGTTTTGATAAAGTTTGCTCTTACTATACTTTTCTTTTGGTTACTATCAAGTTCAAAATTATGCGAACAATGAGGGCATTTAATTGTTTCAGAAGATAATTCAACGCCATAGGTTGAGCAAACATCACGTTTTTCATTAACATCCTTTTGACTTTTTATTTTGCAAAACTCATTCCCACATTCATGTACACTTTCATTGTCATTCGAATTCGGAACATCTTGTGAAATATTCCCTAAATCTAGCAATGCTTGTGCTGCGTCTTTTTTAGAAATTGTCCGTTTTTTACCTGTATTTTTTAGTAATGGTTCTCGCAATCTCGGTTTTTTACGTCCAGTTTGCTCCTTTTTGCAATAATTGTCTGCGGTAAGAGGGTTGGGATGATTATCCGATGGGCCGCATCCACCCACAACATGTTTAGAACACACATAATGGAAGCTTTGCAACTTGTCGATGTTTAACTGAGTATGTGGCCGATTACATGCCTTTATCCATATTAAGCACTTTTTTCTTTCTTTATTTTTTTTTCGGAAATTTAAGGAAGAAAACATTTTTTAGAACCTCTCGTTTGTGATAATATCTTGAATCACTATTGCATTGACCCCAACTACATCTGTACTTCCGCGTTGAGAGTTTTTGTTTATCTAATAAAGCAGTTTTCCATGATTCCATTTCTATTTATTTTGTTATTTATAAAGAACTGATAATGATATTATATCATTCTTCATTTGAGTTTCTTAAAGATTTTTAAAAGATGCATAAAAACACTTATTTCATCATGACTCAAACATGCACACATCAAAACACATTGAAAAACATGCTGTTTCATTTCACTGACAGCTCATGTTTGCCTCAAAAGCTGGCTTGGCACGATGCCATATTTTTTCCGGGATGCCAGTATTGAACCTTCATAAGGTATTCCCATAATGTTGGTATTTGTAATTAATTTGTGAATTATTGTTGTCCCGAAATACTATTTATTGAAGAGCACCTTAATAGCTGTTTCTCGGCAAAGTTATTTCCTAGCGGGTTCCAGCAAAGTTGCAATTTTCTAACATGATTTCTAGCTTGAATATTTGAAAAATTACTTTTTAGTTAATCTTTAGTTAAACAAAAAATGAGAATAACAATTTAGAAGTTTACTATTTATATACAATTGTAAACTTTTATTTTCACTTCTCATACAAGAGTGTTATGTTTATGATACCAAGTATTTCAATTTTAAAAACATGTGATCCTTTTCTTTTTCAATCTTTCTTAACCAGCAGAAAAGGTTGAACTGTCTTTGAGAAAAAGAAGAATTTTGTTTAATATTTTTTAAAGAATGTTTGGTGCTCCTATAAATTTAAAATAAATGTAAGATCACGATTCATACCATGCTGGTATTTCATCAAAATTAATTGGCCACACGGTAAAGTTCTCTAGGTTTTTCCTCATAACAAGTGGTGTATTTTAATGTATTCCTTATGAAAATTTAAAAAAAAAACAGACAAGGTTTTAAAATGCAACCAACTTTTACCAATAAAGTATCCATTTAAAACACGGTATGTATTGGGGTAAACACGAGCAAGCTTTTTGGTATGGGCATTTCCTTAGACTATACACAAGCTATGCTTATATAGAAACCCAAAACATGTTGCTATAGTGATATTGATTCATGCATGCACTATTTTAAACTACATAAATTCTATAAGAATCAAAATAAGCCTTAGCAATAATAATATGTTGAGCGACCTGAGTTACATCTTCCCTATGTATAAATGTCCAATTACCGCTATAAAATCACATTATCAAAATCGGCAAACTTCCAATGTGTATATAATGTCACAAATATATATATACTTATCAAAACAATAAAAGCAAAGCCATAAAACAGAGCAAACAGCTATGACCAGTGCATATGATTATCCGAAGGCGACAAAAACCTTTAACTGTAGATACATCCTTTTATTCCACCGAGTTCGAATACAGTCGCTCCATATTCCACACATTGCTCCGGACAAATCCTGCAAATCGGACAGAATATCTTGCCCAACGGATTATAGAAATATTCCAAAATGACCTCCTCTGGTGCACAGGGAAGCGGTCTCGGGAATAAATCGCAGTGGTCACTCAGGTCCGATGGACACCCGTTGAATATCGAGCATGTTTGTCGGGCGTGGCGTTCACTTGGGGTTGTGAAATTATCCTCCGAGCTGCCTTTCCGTTCTTCACTCTAATAAAACAAATCAAAACAAATGTTTAAGAAAATAATGTAATATATAATTAGAAATAAATATTCATGATTATAAATTGTCGTGATCATAAATTGGGCCACATCCGGTTTATACTCCAACAGACCAGTTTTTTATTCAAAAGCCCAGCTTTTGTTCTTTATTATCGGAGCTTAACAATCGTCTCTGAAATATCACACCATATCGATCATTTCAAGTATCTTTTGGAACTTTCGGTGTAGGAGTAAAATAGTATGTAATTGAAAATGAGATTATATAGCCTCAATAATGTATCGATTTCTAAAGTTTTCTTTTGCAATCTTTGTTAATTAAAAAGGTAGTTGGAAGTGATTTTCCCCTCATACTTCTACAAGTTGTATATACATGTATGTAAAATGAAGAACATCTCACGAGATGTTCCTCACTTAAGGTGTTCCCCAGCAAAATTCACATGGCTTGGAGATTTTGGGGAAATCCTTTCTAGCTTGGAGATTTTTGCAGCTTTAAGAATACCTTTTTAAATAATTTTGTTATTTTGTAATCCTTTATAGAAATAATAAATTGACAATATATTTTACTGTTTGCATTATCTTAAAGCATTTTATGTAAAATGTGTTATTGGTTATAAAGTAATATTCATTCTTGTTTAGCAAAAGCTGTCCCTTTTTTGTTCCAAGCTTGCTAGAAAAAAGATCAGCTGGTTTGGAAAAAATGAACACCTTTTTGCGAAAAGGAATGTTCAAAAACGGAAAAGTTTGTGTCGTTCATCTTATTAAAGTTGTTTTAATGTTATTTTTATAATAAAAAATAGAAAAAAAGTGTCGAGGGATGCCCTTCTATAATTAAAGCTTGTTACTTACGCTTGTATCAGCATATGATGAACTTAAAGCAACAAGAAAGTAAACTAATCCTAAAGTAAATGTCATTTTCTAATATCTTAAAAAATATTCGTAATATGAATTACTATGCCTAGGTGCTCTTATATACTAAGTAAACACGGGATTATTTCAAAATTTACAACCCATTTGATCTTCGTTTATTGATTGAAACGCCCAAACCGCGCATCGCTTTTCGGCAAGAATCGTTAAAACTCTTTTGAATATTAAGATAAAATGTATTTTTGTGTTATGAATTTTCAGTCAATTTATCATAAGTATTATAAATCAAAATACAAATGTAACATTTTTTATCTCGACAAGATGATTGTTCATTGAATCGAACTCGATAACATTTATCTCTCTTATACAAATATACATTCACGGATATTGATATACTATAAACCAATAAAATGCTTTTTAATGGGCAAAGAATGGGTTGTACATTTTTCACAATAGCTGTTTATATCAGTGTTAATAGCATGAAGGTCTAAAATTACCATATTCTTTACAAAAATATTGAATATAAAATGTATGTGTCATAAAAAAGCCCATTGCATATTTTCCAATGACATTAATAATTTTAAAAGCATGTGTGATTTATGTAAACACATTTTTCACTTTGGATTAGGACATAAAGTGATTGAATTAGCATGAAATATGAAAGAATACCATCATTCATCTCAGACCGAGTTTTTACGTACTACTAAATCATTTACACACTCAATAGGTTGCATAGCGTTGGATGATGATGTTTTTATGATTTGAAATATGAAATATGACTATGAATAATTATAAAATATGACTATTAAATATGAACTATTGATAGAAAGGGCTTATAGGAATTCCGTACAAATATTTTCCGGGCATTTCAACTCACGCGAAATAGATATTAAATAACATTAATGGTCAGTTGATGGCCTTATGATTCACTCATTTTTATTATCTCTTTTTTTTATTATTTTTATATCTTTACGATAATGAAGTTTCAAGTCTATTTTCCAACAAAGAGATTCGACTCTCGAGTATCTGCATGGATTTGATTTATTTATACATCATGTATAATTTGCATTTCATATGGCACTTGTCATGTCTATGATATTTTATTTGTAGGAAATTTTGCTGACGACATTTCCACTGACATATGAATTAACGAAGCTCATTCGCTGGAAATGCTTCTCAAAAAGCTAGACGTTAAAAAGTTTTGAAGTTGCAAAAATAATGTATTGAATAACAAATGATTCATATGGATTAAAGTGTTTAAAACCAATGTAACAAGACCCTTATGTTGATTCTTTTTTCATTTCTGATCACTGCAAATATAGTTATACTTTATATAATATTTTTGTATTATATGTTATACACGAAGACCTATGTAATAAGCACTTCGTCAATATTTCACTGCTAAATGTAGACGTTCGGCATGTACGTATATGTCAATCTGACTTGCACTTTGATCGTTAAATATATGTCAGACATGCGATTTTTAATCGCCGATCGATCGCCGATCGATCGGCGATTTAAAATCGTTAGTTGCAGAGAGCCCGACTTGGTATGTCACACATGCGATTTTGCTTGCGATTGTCTTACGAAATTTAAATAAAAAAAACAACAATTTCAAATTGTTTGAAAGTGTTTATGACGATAGTTATGTTTGTTACGTAAAATTCATTTACGTCTATAAAATCAATATATGAAATGCATATTCATAAACGCCTAAAAAACATGCTAATTATCATAAAATGATAAACATTTGATTTTATGAAAGAATTTACCTGTTGTACGAAGCTTTTCCGATATCTCACGTTAAGCATTTCCCTGTCGGTTTTTTTTTAGAATAGCTTTTTAACCCCGGGTCTTATAAAGCAAGTACAGGTTTCCAAAACTCGATCAATTCTTCCTTATGAAGAAGTCAACACAAAAGCCATTATATTTATTTTGAATATTTTACTTTTTTTAAGGAACACGTGTAGAAATTAACTAAAACACGAAACCAAATAGATTTATGAGTCATAAATATATTTCGCTTCGTGTTTTATCTAATACCTACATAAATTTTAATGTTTCGACGTAATAAATAACCTTTTAGTAAAATACATCACAATAGCGTATTTGCAATCATCGTAACAATATCATTCTCATAATAGGTTACGCATAGTGACAAATCAATAAAACAACAAAATACTTAAATTAACTCATGTATCTGATTCTATAATCAACATATTTTATAAATATATCTCCAACATTTCGAAAGTTTTTTCAACAGCATAGAATTCCTTTGAAGTGCTTGCGATGCCGACTTCTGCGATCCAACATGTTGGATCGCAGGAAAATGAATCGCCGACGATCGCCGACTGTCGGCGATGCGTCGGCAATGCGTCGCAAGGTATGTCACACTTCTACGATTACCCTACGATTTAGAATCACCGATCGATCGGCGATGGATAATCGCATGTCTGACATATACTTTATAGCAATATACAATATGCATATATCATTTATGTCAATGGCTATTCATCTTAGTGATCGAAAAGCTAGCAGCTATTTCGTTATATTTATTCGTTTAAAAAAATACTTATTGTTTTTGAGAAAGAATATAAATTTACCTAAACTGGATATGTTTTTTTTTATTTACAATAAACAGAAAGTATATAATTTACCAACACTGGATATGTTTTCATATTTACAATAAAATACGTGAGTGGATTACTTTAAACGACGTGTGACCTAGAACACAACATAAAGATATTCAACATTATGCTATGATAGTATCATATAAGCGTAACATAGATAACATGAACATGAGTGAGTGCATCGCTAAATCCATCTTTACATTTTAAAAGGACATTGCTCTCTCCTAACCACTTGGAAGTATTGCTGGGTGAAAGAATTCAATCAACGACACCCTCAACAAACCATATTTTACACGTATAGCTTCTATTTATTTCCTGTGTGAACAGGCCTAAATTATGCAACTTTATATTTATTATGCTTCACTTCACATTTCTTCAACTTATATAGCGCTTTACAAATTATGCTCCAGATAAAAAGATGAACACCGTGGCCAAGACCAAGCCATACGACATCGTTCTTGTCACCGGTGGATCTGGCTTCGTCGGTCAACACATTGTGAAGCTGCAACAAGAAAAGGACAAGGATGTCAAAGAAATCAGGGTGTTTGACAGGGTGCCATACACGGACAAGCTTGGTAAGAGAAAACGTAGGAAGTGATATCAAGACCGTCTAGATTCAATCCCACATTTAAGAGTTTTTTTGACGAAACGTTTTTAATGATGGATTCTAGACCGTTATTTTAAGTGATAAAACTAATAGAAATTGCTTATAGATATTGTTAATAATTATTATATAATTGATGTTTTGTTTGCGAGATTAGCAATTTATTTATATATATATATACAAGTCAGTTATACCGTTATAAAAATATAAAAATCACAATATGAATTAAACTCTACAATACTACACGAAACCGTCCATTAACTCCGTAGCGCTGACGTCAAAATTCGGTTGTAGATAACAGGTAACAGTGTAAGTCGGATTGACCCTTAAAAACGTGACGTTGTTCTCGCAGGTTGTTTACGCAGGTCACACAGGCTCAGTCCCTGTCAAGAGTATTGTCGGTGATTTGAGATCGACATCCGACTTGAACGAGGCCCTGAAGGGTGTGGGTACAGTTATTCACACGGCGGGTGTTGTCAGTTTCGGGACTTTTCCCGATTATGAGGCAATGGAACAAGTCAATGTGCAAGGTATGGACGTTTACTTACTGCTTTTAGAAATCGCAAGGGGCGAGAGAATTATCTATTCTTGCGATTTAATACATACAGAAACACGGTGAGAAGCGGGAGGATCATGATTACTTTCAAGTAACCGTTCCCTAAAACGAATAACTAAATATTCTATACGAAATATCTGATATGAATAAACGATAAACCAATAAACAATAGACGACTAAAGGGTAAATGAATAAACGATTAAACAGAAATTTTGACAGGAGATAATTTGTACACGATAATCAAATTAACAGTGGTTTAAAAAACGATAAATGAATAAACGATCTACATGTAAAAATAAACTCATAGTTTGACATATTTGACCTGTACATATTTGACATATTTGAATTATTTGACCTGTATATTGTATTTGTAATTGTTTCAATCATATGATCCAATTTAAGCCGTAAAAAGAGTTCATATCTCCTTATTCATTCATTTACAGTCATGTCATGATAATTATTTCACCGCATAGGCACAGCAAATATAATCGATAGCTGCGTCCAACAAAACGTCCCTCGACTCATATTCACGTCAACCATTGACGTTGTCATTGGCTACGAAGAAATCATCGATGGAGACGAAATGTTGTCAAGGCCAAAAGAGTTTTTGTTTCCTGGCTACCCCGACACGAAAAGCAGGGCCGAGCGCATGGTGGTATCGGCAAATGGAATGGAACTAGCCAAGGGTTAGTATTCTGACGCGGATGTAGAGGGGCTTGTGTTCTCATAGGTTACACCGACAAATATATAGATGGTACTTGTTAAGTTCTTTAATTTACACTTTTCGCGACTCTGATTTGTTAATCCGGATTCATGCCTGGTATTTAAAAGAAATATGTGCGCGAGTATAACAAGGGCGTACGCGGCCTATATCCTGTTGTGACATTTTGATGTACTTGGATGTGTGAATAATAAGGCGCGGCTTTTGAGAGGGCGCACGCGGCGCGCGCCCCCTGTCCGCCCTTATATGCCGTACAAAAAAATGAATTAACACGCCCACGTTCGGTCTGATACTTTCTATTGTTGCGCCCCCACGTTCAATATTTTTCGGATACGCGCCTAATAATATATAGATATACTTTGATGAGAATCATTGCTAGATATTTTCTTTACGCCAACCTAAATTACGCACGCATCTGTCACTGTATTTATTATGATTTGTTAACCATCAAATAAAAACCCGTGCGATGTGGTGTTTGAAGAAAGTGTTAAATTGTCCTCGTGTTTAAAGTGTTTTATATGTTAATGTACTTGAAAAACATCTATACATGGCTAATCGCAGTCATAATAGTCAACTCTATTTTATCTTTGCACAGGTGATGGTAGTCGTTTAAGAACCATGTCGCTCCGGCCAAATGTTATGTTCGGAGAAGGAGATCCGTTTTACATTCCAAATGCCCTACGTGCGGCAAAGAATAACTGCGGAGTGCTGCCTCGCATAGGGAACGGGAAGGCACTATTCCAACAGGTACTATTTGATTAATGACGTATCGTCATATCGAGATTGTGTGTTTAAAAAAAATTTAAAAAAATATTTATTAATATCTAAAACCTTAAATAACATCAATATGTTATATGCTTCAGTAGAATTCTGATATGGACTAAAATTAATATATGCCGCCAGAAAATATCTAAGCACCCTCAACTGGCAAAAGGTTCAAAAAATGGTTTGTCACATGTAATGTAAAATGCAATCAGTTTATTTTTTTTCAATACGCAACATTGATTTTGTTCACACATTGACCTGCATTTTCCTTTTTCTCCCTATAGTCCTACGTAGGCAACACTGCATGGGCCCACATCTTAGCTGCGCGCACTTTACGCGAAAACCCCGAACTAGGCGCCCAGTGCCTTTTCATTCCCGACGACACACCCATTCGTAACAGCTTTGATCTCCTGGAACCCTTTCTCGATGCATGCGGTTTTAAATTAGCCACATGGAGCATCCCGTATCCGCTAATTTATGGAGCGCTCTATCTCGCGGAAAGTGTCCTATGGCTGATTTCGCCGCTGTATAAAGTGAATCTGCAAACACCGCTTTGTAGTATGATTTATATCAATAAGACGTTTTATTTTAATAGAAAGCGGGCGGAGAAAGTTATAGATTACACACCTTTATATGATTATAATGAGAGTCTTGAGAAATCGTTGAAATATTATTTGGCGATAGACATATGATTATTTTAAAATTTGAACTTGATATTGAAACATGTAAATTGAAAATATATAGACGGTTGCCTTTTCTGAATATGGAATGCAACAGATTAAAGTTGAATTCGGATTCAGTTCATAATATTAGGTTTACCGAATTGCATTAAAGGAGTTATATCACCATATAGCATTGTTGAATCAAGTTTTGATTATAAGGTGTGATATATTTGTTCCTGTTTACTATTAGCATCCTTGAAATTGATATGTAAAATTTTATTTTCATTAAATATTTTGTATTATAATTATTTTATATAAGGGCTATCTAATAGCGATATTTCGAATTGAATTCATAGTTATTCGAGCAAATACAATTATAGAAAATTTACCAATTAAATGCACGTTTATTTTTCATGATTGCATATTACGAAGACAATTGGTAAATCAAACCTTTGAGGGTTGCTAGCCAACTAGAAGATATTTGGCACTCACATATTATTGAATATTAATGTTCGATATAAAATCAAATAACCGAAATTGAGGATTTGATCGTACATTTTGTGTTTCCATTGTGTCATGTTAAATTATGTTCAATCATACAAATGTAATTTGAAAATAATTATAACTTAACTATCAACTTTGTTTTTGAAGCACCACTCGCTATTTAAATTACTTACCAGGATACGTACCTGGCAAAACTGAACCTTAGTCGCATTCAGTGCATGATAATGTATCTACCTGTTTTGATTTATTCTATTACAAAATAAATGTTAAATTATAATTTTATTATAAAGCTCGAAAACAAATTTAATGAAACACAAATAGCAATTCAAACAGTGCTAAGACATGATGTTTTATTGTTTTCTAATAATTATTTGTAAATAGTCAATGATATAATAAGATACAACTTTTAAACTATCTTATTTTATAATTTCCCTAATTATGAACTATTGAGACTGTCTGGGTCACATTTCAATTTTAAATTAACTCGTAAACAAGTTTGCATAAATACCAATTATAATTTGAACGATTTCAAACAAGGCATTTTATGTCGTATATGTCAATTTGCACAAAAACAATTAAAAAATATATTAAATTGATTCAATCACAGTTGACAATAAGCAATTTGCATCAAACGCTTTATACAATTATTACATAAATAACAATATTACCAAATTACACGATTCATTTTGAAAACTGCCTAAAATCATTTGATGAATGTTACTGCCTAGAAAACTGCCTAAAATCAATTGATGAATGTTATTCTTTCCAATTCGATATGAACTAAATATTTTGCTTAATTGTATAGGGTTAAAATTACTTCTGTTTTGTTTTCTTTAAAAATGAGTTACATATGCCAAATAAAGATGACTTGATTGTATTAAGTAAACGTGATTTCTGTTGTTTAAAATAAATGGCATTATAAGACCAATAACGCGTCGCAGAGCGGAGCGAGTGTACTATTTAAGCTGACAAGAAATACGCATAATCACCCAGCATACCACCTAGAGCCGCACAGTCCTGGCGACACATGACACAATTAAAGCAAAACGCAAAGGCACTTGGCTTGTAATCAAATCGCCAAATTACCAAGGGTTCGTCCCCGCCTGGTGGACAAACGACTGTGCCACACGTCATTTCTTCGCAATATCTGTCGGTTGGCGGACATTCCTCGGTTGGTGGGGAACCATTGTTGGCAGATGACGATGATTCTTCTGATGACGATGATTCTTCTGATGACGATGATTCTTTTGAGCTCGAAGAGCTAGACCGCTTGTTACGCTACAAAAATAATGTATATTATTGTATGCTATTTTGAATATGTCAACTCATAGCATAAACTATCATAATAACTTTTTCCAACGTTTCCCAGATGTATGATCAGATCATCAAAATGATCAATGAGCTGCACATTTGTTTAACATTTTAATCTTGAACTAAGAAATACTCCCATGTTGGTGAAGGGACAGGAATGAGAAACATATTCCATGTCCGATAAACAGATGTTTAGATTTTTTATAAGCAATTGCAACATATTTTAAAAGGCTACAACATGTACATTCATTCCCATCAGATATGTCACCAAATTTAGGTTTGTCGAGGATTTTTCTTTTGATATCATTATAACGTCATTTTGTAAGAAGATTGTGACTTACTCCAACGTTTGTTAGACAATAAGTTACATTTGTTTTGCCCAAATGGATATAAAATAGTTTATATTCAAACCCTATTTAAACATTTATATTCTAAAACGTGCATAAGCGCAACAATTTGACATTAATGTGAAAATCATGCTATAGTTTAAGAAATTACTATTGTAATACCTTTACCGTCGTCAAAAAAAATATTGAAATATCCAATACATTTCACAAAATACACTGTTTCATATTGAATATTCCACATAATTAGACATGTTTGAATTCCCTGTGTGATTTTCCTTAAAGCAACTTACTTTCCACTTTTGATTTTATGATCACTTAATCATGGTGTGTTGACCAACACAATTACAAATTGGTCGGTATCAAATGCCTTTAATTCAAAAGCATTTATTTAAATTACAACAATTTATCCAAAATTAATCCGAATGTTTATTGAATTTAAAATAATATGCCTATTTCTAATATTTTGTTTCCTTATATTCTCGCTAACAGTTGTTCAACTAAGGGTTTACACGTTTGTTTATATAGTTGTGTTAGGTCTAACTTATCTAAAAGAAAATAAGACTATTGACCATATTATACCAATTATATAAACTAAATAACAAAATTTGTACATGTGAATAAATAGTAAATAAAAAGGGGAACCTCAACTAGCCCAAGACTTACTCCTGATTACTGTGCGCTTATGCAACTCCAGCGTGAATTTAATATATTTAATACCTATACTTATATCTATACCTATACCTAGCAATACCGATATATAAAGAAATAAAACATAGTTTACAACATCACAACGTTTCAACAACAATTGAATGTATCCATTCTGTATCGTTAAAAAGGTATCCAACGACACATTTTAAAAAAAGCTGCGAAATCATATCAAACCTATTTAAAGAAAACGAAAACCGACCAACAAGTCTATTTTATATAGTGCAAATTGTAAAATGGTGTTCGCTTTTCCGAGCCAGAAGCTGGGCCGACTTGGTGCTAGTCAGCTTGAAGTAGCCTAGAAATACATTTTGTGAATATCTTAATCCAGTGTAACTTGATAGCGGATTATTACTTATTACAGAAATAATAATCCTTAAATAAATCATCTAGAAAACATTTTATAAAATTTCCTGGCAGAATTTTATGAGGAGCAAAGTTTATGAGGAACCGCTTGTGTGGTGTTTTCAAAGTTCTCTAATGTACTTACCTTGGTGTGTTTGCTTGTCTGTGTGAATGAAATAAATACAATGAGAATAATCACGACAGATTGTCGAAACATCTTGTTTTACTTTTGAACTTTAATATTTAGTAGCAGTGGTGGAGAATATAACGCAATGTGAAAATTGTATTAAACATGAATACTCTTACATTTATAAAGTCTTTATGTTTTCAAAAATGCGTAACATGACATACACTTGACCTACATATTAATATGATTTCTTTGAAATGATTTAATGGTTTAATGATTTAATAATTTAATGGTTCGTTATTTTGATATTGTCTTAGAATTATAATTGTCTTAATAATTGTCATCTTAAGAATTACACAAAACTGGGTCAATCTAGCATTCGAAACCTATTTATCGGGTACAGTGTAATTGCACGTTACACTTTTGACAGTCAACAAATATAGGTTATATGGTATTTTACTTATGTGGGAGACAGGTCAACAAGTAGACATGTCGACAGGTAGACAGGACGACATGTAGACAGGACGACAGATAGCTATGTGAGAAATATGTACGTAATAAATATGCGCCATAAAGATGTTTAAGAATATTACATATTCGTGGAGATTATTTATGTGGGAGACTGGTCGACGGGTTGACAGGTCGACAGGAAGACAGGCCGACAGGTAGCCAGGAGAGAATCATGAATGTTCTTGGCCATATAAAGATGCTTAAGGAAATACCGAAGATGATCCTCTCTACCCTTATACCGGGGAAGGTAAGATATACGATGTTACAATTGTTCAGTAATATAAACTTAACAAGAATACAGTGCGTTTAGACATTTTTTCCTGATTCAATGAAAGTCATGCAAGTCAATCTTTGTTATTTTTTAAGTTAATACCTCTTTTAACATCAATTTCTTATTTTCCGAAGAAGCTGATTTGGCCCAATAACACATATTAATATGTATATTTGTTTAGGGTCACACCACACATGTGAAATATTGCCTTGATAGCATGTAACTTATGAATTATATTGACTATAAGGTACATACACGTGTATATCAGTTAATGTTAAGGCTTAGATATTTGTCTTCAATAACTGCTAAATCAAAAGAAAATACACATTACTATTATATCCCTGGATCAACAAAAAGAGCCTTGAATTATATGAATAAGAAATAGAATATCATGCATCTACATGTATCTTCAAAACAATAATTTATTTATGTTGCGGATTTTTCTTCTGTCTTTCGCTTAGGAAATTTGTATTTTTATGAGCTCGACCATCTCGCCACACGATTGATAAACGACGCAATCCTGAGACAATTTGTTTGATTTCAAGATGTTTTACAACTTGGAACATAGTCATCATTGTTTTTAATCATTTTAAGTTAAGTTAATTTCAAATACCCCCCTCGACAATAAAATAAATGAGATAAATGTTTAAACATGAGTTGCAACACCATAAGTTAAAAGCTATTTGAAACTATAATTTAATTATTGTTTATGTACTTACCCCGACTCTTTCGTCAGCCAGCGTGAAGGAAAATACTTAGATTAGAATAAGCGCAACTGCTAGTGGAATCATCTTTCTTTGATTTTATATAATGATATATTATACGATTCTAATAGTTTTATAAGAATGAAAACTATTTCCACATCATTACCCAAGAGTCTAATCAAAATATTATCAAATAGCGCCTGCTTGATTGTAAAAAACTAAAAGCATAAAGGGCCAACAGATTATGTACAATTTATTCAGGTTCACGGGTGTGTGATTGAAGTGTTGATAGGCGCCTGTTGAGACGAATTCAATTATGAATTGAATCGGCAACGAATAATGCATCAATCCATTATCACACCTTTGGAAAATACTGAATATAAGTAGTTCCAACCATATACACAGAAGGGCCTCAAGATACGAGTTTAGCCCCTCCAAGGCGGAACTTAATTCCGTATTTTCTTTAATTTATACAAAAACAAATAATACCATATTATTTATTTATTTATCTTTCGTTTTAACTTTTTTTGCTCTTCTTTTAACTTTTTAGGTAAATCCGCAATGTATGTTGTGTTTTTTATTATCTTTATCAAATTCGTGGAGCCACAAATTACAAGTTTTTAGACATACCAGGTTATAATGATTCTCCACATAGTTCACCATTTATTTAAAAATATCATAAATATTTTAATTTTCTTTGATTTTATATTTGAGATTTATCAAATAAATAACTTTAGATCGGTCAGTGCAGAATCATTTACGTGTTTCAATTCATTATGTGAATTATGCATCTCGTAATTATTGAGCTAATTAAATAACCCTCTAAAATAGCTTTCGTTGAAACATAAATTACATTTGGATGATACCGCACATTTAGATAATTGTACATTGAAATCATTTAATCGTTTCGTAATTAAATACAAACATATATAACTTATACTTTAACTTCATATTTCAATTTCACCTGAAAATAAAATCCTCTGTCTCAAATAAATCGAATCCACTCGTTATCAGTGAGTACCTAATGTTTGACAAAGGACCCCTTCAAGGGAATACATATATGACAACTCGTTCCGCATATGCTTTGAGCTTTCTCAAATCATGAAAGTACAGTATTTTTATTCATATTACAACGTTTGACTTTTCTTCTTTAGTCATTTTTTACTAATTCCAGTGTCCAATTTTCAGTGTCATATAGTCAAACGTCAACTCAGATTTACAGAAACACCAATAACTATAGATAATGTGTGTCAAGATAAGAAACTTATTGTCATGCAGCAAATATTTCTTTAGAAAATCAATAAACATGTGAATTGAGCTTATGTTATGATTATAATAAATATAATGGAGTCCTTTGGGTATCAAACACGTTTATTTACTTGTTCAACTGCATTAGATATAATTATTTTCTTAAAATATTGAACTTTTTTTGCTTCAAATAGTTTTATGAAAATACCACTTAAAATATAAATACGATCAACGACATTTATTTATTTCTCCAATCACGTGTGTGCATTTACAAAGTGTTTTTCAGCTAACAAAGTTTGTCCACGGCGAGCTTACTGTCCCATACATTGATATGTCTAGGGAACATGTCAAAATGCTGCTTTACTTATTCATATTCATTCAATGAGCTAACATAACTCGTTCTTTCAGCAGGTAACTTTTCTTAATATCATTAATTGATTTGTGTACATATTTCAGCTTTTCTTTAAATTAAAACAATGCATATCATATTTTTTAATCATTTATCTGGTGACAATTTCAAACGTGTATGTGTTTTACAAAAGGGATAAATAACCTGATTGGATATATGTTAATACATTTCTATTATTGATATTATAGAAAAAAATTAATGGTTGTAGAATCATGTCTTTGTTCGGAGCAGGGTGAGGTGTTTGCTTCGTCTTGTAATAAACTAAGCATGTTGTTATGCAACTGTATCGCGTTCGGTACATTAAGCGGCAATTTCAGTAAACAATCTTATTTTTCACTGAGATTTAATAGCAAATATGACTTTTGATTGATAGCATATGATAGATATCAAACATTTATACCAAATATTAGCTGCAATTAAAGATCATGAAAATATCTCAAACTGATATTTAATTTTCCAAAAATCACAAAAACTTTCATTTTATAGTAGCTTAAAGCTCGGAACCGTTCATGTTATATATGTAACAGGGTATCTATTGGCTTTAGGGCACCTATACTTCCCCTAGTGTAATTATGCTTGCCCGAGGGCAAGTAGTATTGCCCTGACTGTTTAAGGGTAAGTATGCGCGTGCCCGGATATCTTCCTGGGTACTCACTCACTTTCATGAATATTTTGTGCATATAATGGACATGAAACATAGAATATCTTTCATTTTTTGAAGGTCAAAACCAGGGTCAGTATACTTGCCCTAAAAACCAAATCAGGGCAATCATACTAACCCTAAAAATCTGAACAAGTAAACTTACCCTAGGTTTTAACGAGGCAAAGCTATTCCCCGAGTGATAATGGTTAATATGAAGACTTGGTTCTTGGTAGTTAAAACCATCAGGAAATGACGAGCCCAACCTGTGTATCCAAGCTGACTCAATTTTTAAGCGTAACTCGATGGCTTTTTCATTTTTGCTATCTAGAAAATATAATCAGGGACTTGTATCTTTATGTCCTCAATACCTTTATGGTCTGCATTATTGAAACGGTCCGTAATCAAAGTGTTTATCTTTTTTCTAGACATGGTACCGAAGTGGCCCTGGAATCTGTCCATAATTCTACGGCCAGTCTGACCAACATACGGTTTGCTGAGCAGGTAATAGCGAAAATTAGATTGCTACTCTGGCAGTCTACATTTACTTTAGTTTTATAGCTTCTACCATAAGTTGTACTAGTAATAAACTCGCGTTTTCTGGGTGATTTACCTCCGGACCACCGGGTGAGAGACCATTACGAAAATGAGCATAGTCTACAGAGGTAATACTCAAATTACCAACCATTTACTTATTGTGATTCCATTCATATTTCTAGGCGTCCATGGAGTAGTTCTAGATAAAACGAGAACCTCGTTATTAAGGGGATTGGTGTTCCTCGAGTATATATACTTGGACCGCAAATAACTAACATAATTAGCCTGATGAGTACCATAATAAAACACAAAACCGCTCTGACCCATTTAATATGCAAGGTAGTACAAAGCTTGTACGAGTAAGATGCCATAATGCCACTGCCTTATACATAATCCAACTGCCAAAAAACGGGCTGGTTTATCGGTATCTTTACGTTGAGAGTGACGTAAATTTCCCGAGGGTCAACGTGACGTTATTCACTACGTTACTATGGCTATAGCTCATTTTCAGTTAGCTTTACAATACAGCTACGAGCGGTCGCTATCATCTAAAGTGTGTGGCATTTTTCAAGCATAGCCTCGTCAAATCTAAGTATACTTATCCTAGGGTACGTATACTTGCCCTAACCGAATATATACCCTATAACATATATATCTAAACAGTTCATAAGTTAATAGCAGATTATTTTGAAAACCTGAAGCTCTACAAAATAAACGCAGATACGCGGAATCAACTGTCGTACGAAGGAAGTCAATTCCGGGCATTATCATCACAGTCCATGCTCAGGCAGGTTTAATTTATATTGTGTTAATTCTTTTAAACATATATGTACGGTTAAACTGTGTTTTAATACATTATGTACTGTGATTGACAGGTTTGATATATTTTTGTGCCTTATTTAAACGAAAAGTCTAACACTATTATTCCTTTCTAATTGTTATTTGTATTTGTTTGATCATATCTTTTAATACACTTATGACTCTAAGCAATTTATGTTCTTTTTTAATTTTATTTCAATTATTGATAAATCATTAAACTCAATGTAATATTCTTAAACATTCAATTAATCTCGATTGATGATTACACTATATTAAAATTGCGTCTTTGGGGTATCACTCCGTCCATAATCGTATATTGTTTAGTTTATTGCAAAGATACTAATTCGTTTGAATTATTAAAACACAATCCAACTCCGACAACACTTTTTCAATATATTAATGACAACTAGACCACCATGGAAGATGTTGAAATATTATATTAAACTCTGATCGATTTCATGGAAAACCTATTTTACAAATTAACAATATACCATGATTGAATTATTTATTGTAATATACCTTGTTTCATTAAAATATAATCATGTTAATCAACTTGGCATATGATGACGTTTATAAAACATTACACTATTATTCGATGCAGATTCGTTTCTTTGTGTGTTTTAATTTATACATGAACATGTGTATAATTGATGCATCTATTAAATCGGTGAAATACAATTTACCTCGACGCCATAATCACAGATAAGCTATGCTCTGTGCATATTAACACTATAAGAACAAATTATAATTTCGAATTGAAATTGTTTTCAAAACAAAATGTGCCAATGATTTTGATTTATGTATGATTGCATGTTCCTTTCAATTTATAATGAAACAATCGACATCACGAGTGTATATGCCTCCATCATGAGCACATAACTCCAAACACATTGAATGAATAGTAATATGCATAGAGACTGGGCTTGAACACGTATAGTCTTGTTATAGGGCAACCAATGACCTAATTAAAAACAAAAACAAATGAGCTTCGGTTTATTGAAACATTTAAATATGTCATAGATGCAAGGTGATTTCAATATATGAATCCAAAACACATGTGCTTCCCCCGTTTGTGGAAATATGCACTCGGTTGGCTCCGTTTCCTACATATTTTCAAGAGGATTGCACGAAATAAAAAAAAAGTCGAAAACATTTCTATGCGACCAGTTTTTAATTGCAATTTAATTTCTAATATTTTGTCAATCATCTTTTAAAAACATAAGAAGAGCATCAACAATATAATGTATTTTAGCATAGATGCATGTTTTAAACGTTCTTTTTTAAATAAAGTGGCGCGCGATTCTAACCAAACAATATTATTTTCGGTTATTGGTTATCGTTTATAGTTGAATGGTTTGCAATAACAGACTTATCGCTTAACGTTTTGCGTGCTGCGGTTATCGCTGGATGTTTATCGCTCATCGTTTATCGTTAACGTTTAACATTAAGTTTTTAGCGGTTGTCGTCCATGGGTTTGGACGAGTAAACATGTATGTTTATAGGTGTTTTGGTTTTGCAAATCGTTTATGGTTTATAGTTTTATAGCTTTTGTGGTTAACGGTTATCGATTAACGAGCATCGTTAACTGTTTATGCGGTTATCATTGAGCGTTTAGAAACAATCTGTTTAGAAATGCATCTGTACTTATAGTTGAAGACCAATTTGTAAAGTTTCTCTATTATAGCTTGGATACATCGGTAGAAAACGTTTTGTGATAAAAAACCCTATTTTCCTATACATTTTGTTTTGTCATAAGGAATGCATCGGAAAACTCGAAAACGCTATCAGTGTGGCCAGGCCATATACTGGTAGTCTTCCCTACGGTTACCCACTTCTTTGCAGAAAGTTTCTCGCAATATCTGTCAGTTGAGGGACTTTCCTCGGTCGGTGGACAGCTATCGGTTGATGACTAAGATTCCTCTGATGAGTAAGATTCTGCGGAATCACTCTGCAAAGTATATATACCTATATGTATGTAGTCTTAGATCCATTGACAGAAAAAATATGAGTTTCGAGTAGATTGATGACTTCGACGTGGTTTCTTAAGGTTTGTGTACAATTGATTTTGAAATAGCAAGTTTCGTTTTACAGTGTTTCTTTTATTTTCATTGTGCGAGACAATTCAAGTAATGATCCTATTGACATATCAAACTCCAGCATTACTTGCATAAACAAGTTAAAACTAGTTTAACTCGGCTCGAGGGATAAACATTTGATACATTCATTGGACGTAAGGATGTAAACATTGTAGTATAATTTTAGGAACAGATACCAAAACTAGTTTCCTCGGCAGAATAATAATTGGATTTTACAGGAAATGCTGAATTTATTATTTAATTATATTTTAATGTTCTCACCTTGGTATTCGTATCTGCCTGCATGAATACCAGAATGAAAATAGTCGCAACTTCTAATCAAAACATTTGTTTAACTCACTGAATATAACATTTAAGTGGAAGTTATGTTGTGTAAAGTGCTGTTTGAATATAATCAGATTTAGCGAACCTAATAGTTGCATGAACAATTTACGATCTTTTATATATTACAAGAGAAACGCCCAATGGTGTTAACTTACTCAAAATACAGCAGCCTATCTTTGATTCAAACTTCTCAGGACTGAATAAATCGGGTTCAATTTTACGGGATGTCAAAACATTTGTTTAACTGAATATAACATTTAAGTGGAAGTTATGGTGTGTAAAGTATTGTTTGAATATAATCAGATCTAGCAAACCTAATAGTTGCATGAACAATATACGATCTTATATACATTACAAGAGAAACGCCCAATGGTGTTTACTTACTCAAAATACAGCAGCCTATCTTTGATTCAAACTTCTCAGGACTGAATAAATCGGGTTAAATTTTACGGGATGTCAAAACATTTGTTTAACTGAATATAACATTTAAGTGGAAGTTATGGTGTGTAAAGTATTGTTTGAATATAATCAGATCTGACTGAATAAATCGGGTTCAATTTTACGGGATGCTGAATTAGATATATTGTCATTGGATGGTGGATATGTTGTAAGGTGATATGGTGTTTTGAATGAATAGTTTTAATTAAATCAAAGTTTCAATTAAATGAAGGTTTCATTTCGATCCGCTTGGTTTAGACATAGGTGTTATCTACAAAGCCTAGCTTGCTAGGACATGTTAATGCAAAATTTCTTTATTTGAGAAACACCGTTTTGATAATCTATTTTGTGATAAAAAAAATTAAAAAGCCTTTTATATAATATTGCTATTGCTTGACATTGGTTGAATTAATTGTTATGTTTTATATACTCGACAAATTAGATGTCTGGTTGATCAAATCCCTGTTATTTAACAATTAATAGGTCGATTTCTATCAGTCATAATGTGAGTTTATTTGATATGTTTTTACGGCCTTTTATTTTTATATAATGCGCAATATGTACGATTTCACAGTTTTATATGCATTTCTCTTTTCATATATTTCCACATATAGTTTTACGTCGGCAACACTGCATGGGCCCATATCTTAGCAGCGCACACTTTGCGCGAACACCCAGAACAAGGCGGCCAGTGTTTCTTCATTCCGGACGACACACCCTTTCGAAACAGCTTTGATCTCATGGAACCCTTTCTCAATGCATGTGGTTTTAATTTAGCCAAATGGAGTATCCCATATCCGTTGATCTATGGGGCACTGTACATCAATGAAAGTGTCCTATTATTGAACTAACTTTAACGTTCGATGTTAAATCAAATAATCCTATTAGAAGATTTGTTCGTATATATTGTGTTCATATTTTGTCATTTTGAACTCGCGATTATTTATGATAAACATTTCTCCGTGCACATTTGCTCTAATCTATGAATATATCGCGGGTCAATACGTTTGTGCTATTTTCGTCAATCATAAGAATAGCATTTTGAAATATAATTATAATTTTACTATCAACTATGTCTTTGAAGCACCAATTGCTATTTAAATTATTTACCAGGATATGTGACTAAGAGACTAAGAGCAAAATGTTGTGACAGCGATGCTTGTTACCCTTTTTAAACTGATTGATCAAGTTTAATTTATGTTGGTCCTTATAATTACAATAGAGTAATACATTGGGTATTCTCTGGGTGTGTCTCCACGGCAGAAAAAATCCCAGTAAGAAAATAGTTAAAAAAAAAGATTGCCGCGGAAATTCGCCCTTAGTCACATGCAGTACATGATAATGTATCTAATTGTTTTGATTTATTAAATAAATTTCAAATATTGCAATATAATTTAGCTTAAAACAAATTTTAAGAAAAATCAATTACAATTCAAACGTTACCCAAAAATAATGTTTTATTGTCTCCCAATAGTATTTGTACATAGTCAATCATTATGATACGAACACAAATAATGTTATTTTACAATTTCCCTTATTATGAAGTATTTAGACAGTTTCGGTTTCATTTCTGTTTTTTTTTCAAAACCAACTAAAAATAAACAAGTTCGCGTATATACCAATTACACTTCAAACGATTTGAAACAAGTGTTTTATTACACAATTTTTGATTTCCACAAAAAAACTCAACTATATATATCAAACAGATTCAATCACCGGTAGTCAATGAAAAATACATTTAATGATTTACTCAACTATAACACAAATTACAATATTTCATAATTACACGATTCATTTTTTAAATGATTCAACTCATCTGATAAAGAAACACGCAGCTTGAATTGCGTCATCGCGTAGATAGCCACCCTGAGCATCACAGCTTTCGCGACACGTGTAACAAATACGGCAAAACGCAAATGCATCGGGATCGTAGTCATATCGCTCAACCTTACCGTCTGTACAAACAATTGGGTCACACATATATTCTTTACAATATCTGTTGGTTGATAGACACTCTTCGCCTACTGGACACTCTTCGGCTGGTGGGCATTCCTG
>LQRL01047380.1:0-11196 GCA_001703475.1 Hydroides elegans | reverse complement strand
TCAAATTTTATACACGCATAAACCAAGGTCTGAAGTCGTGCCTCGTCAAGGTTTTATCTCGATCGGTCGAAAATTGTCGATTCTAGAGCACTTTAAAAATGGTCGATTTTAAACTTTTTTTTCAGATACCAAGCACTTTGTGCAGGCGAGTCTGGTCTGAAGCAATTGGACTAGACTTTTCAAATTTTATACACGCATAAACCAAGGTCTGAAGTCGTGTCTCATCAAGGTTTTATCGCGATCGGTTGAAAATTGTCGATTCTGGAGCACTTTAAATATTGTCGATTTTAAACATATTCTCAGATGCCAAGCACTTTGTGCACGCGAGTTTGGTATAAAGCAAAGTTTTTCCAACTGGTCTCGTCAGTCCTAGAGATGTCTTCAGAAAGAAGTGAGTGATGATGCCAGATGTGACTCTGTTTTTCTTTCATCACATGATCTTGTTTATTCGCAAAATAATTCGTTATTTCCAAAGTCTGTTCATATTCAATTCTTAATTTGTTTTTCATTGTCCATGTTAGGATGGCTTTTGCAAGTTCAATGACAACGTGCGTCGCAAGGTGTCGCATCGAGCGGTGCAGGACAAGGTCAAGGACGCGTGGGATTTGGAGGACTTCGTGACCTTCTGCCGAAAAGAGAAGGTCAAATATTGTTATTTGATCTTAGAGAAAATAAAAATAATTTCATTTCTTATTTCTGCAAGATAATGCAAGTTGAAATAAAAGAAGATATACATCAATAAATCTTAGAAATGTCTATACACAAAGACAAATTTAAGAATTCGTTCGGCAAAAAAGTGAGTATATTGATTAGACTTGCCCACTAGAACATACTATTTCGCGTTTCCAATAGTTTTTGTCTGGATAATGTAAACTTAAAATCTCGGTATTATTACTTCATATTCATAAAAAAATGTTATGATGAATGTTGTAGGCGTGTCCCTATTTCGGCAGCAGGAACTTGAAGGATGGCGCGGAGATCATTTTCTGCCCGTACAACTACCTCATTGATCCCATCATTCGAGACAGTGTGAGTATCCTTTTCAGGGGCGGATCTAGAAAAGTTTAAAGTAAAATATCTGGTCTCGGGTTCAACCACCAACATGAATGGTTGCTTGAGATTACGGCGTGTGCTCAAACATTGACTTTATGAAACACAATGGGTTATCATCATACCCCGGAAATCTTAATTCAGTCATTGTCATTAGGCTTCTGAAAAAACGTTAATAATAGAGCAATAGAAAAAAGTTAACAAAGTTATGTATCAAACGAAACTCTTATTGTCAAATACATCAGAACAAATAAAACATTCACATACATGTTGTCAATCGTAAACCAAATCTATGGTTTAACTTTAAAAAAAAGAAACGCATGAATAATAAAACGTGCATTTCTTCTTAAAAAATTACAGATGGACATCATTTTAAAAGACCAGATCGTCATCCTGGACGAGGCACACAACATCGAAGACTCAGCTCGGGAGGCGGCAAGCTTCAGTTTGACCGAACAGGATCTCAAGGACGCGCATCTGGATCTGATCCGGGTCATGTCACAGAAAGAGCAAGGTCACGCAGGGGATTGTCGACTGCTGAGGGATTTCGTGAGTATGGGGAGGGGTGAGGTTTATTTATTATTATTATTTTTATTTTTATTTATTTTTTTTGGTGGGGGGGGGTATCAGTCGAGGGAAGGATCAAGATCTGATCATGGTCATAACATAGAAGGTCACGCTGGCGACTGCCGCCTTCTGAGGGATTTTGTGACTTTATCGAAGGAGATTGATGAGGAGGGGGGAGGGGGAGGCAGGGGTTCTAAATTATTATGAATTTAGTGTCGTCAGAGGCTTATCGTTTGCAAGATAATTGTAGGTTTTTATTATTTTAAAATCAACGTTATTCGAGATGTTAAATCTCAGAAAAAGTGTTCACACCGTTTTGTGATTTAAATTTATACAATCTAGCAAATCACATAATTTCATGTTTCCAATTCCCCAAAGGTAACCAGCCTCCTTCAGCTAGCCTACTGTAGACAAACAGCAAGTACGTAAATAGATCACGGTCCCAAACTTTTGATAAAAATCGGTCCAAAAGTCCTTGAAGTCCTGACAATTGATGAGTCGAATTGATCGGTTTACGGTTTAACGCAACTAACGGCCAGTGCGTCGAGAAATCCGAAAAATCTTGACAATTGTTTAAAATATCATAAACAAATCATGGCAGTTCAATTCATTAAAACAACAGGTGACCAGCCTCCTTCAGTTAATCGAGACGAACGGGCAGTACGTCAAGGCCGACAGTTTCGACCAAGGCAGCAAGAGTTGGAACGGAATGGAAATGGTCGCTCAGCTGAGGAATTGCGGAGTCGATTCGAATACGCTGGAAAACCTAAGGGTGGGTGATTGCAATTGTGTGATAAAATACACATTTAGTATTAGTTGTTGTAGCTATATACTATCGGCTACCATGCGTCTTTTAGGGTAAATTCTATATGACTACCCGGTATAAATAGAAAATGGTGTTTTATTAATGTCTAACTCATGTATAACAAGGTACATTTGCAATGCATCACATGACACCTGTTCCATGTCATATGAATTGCAAGCAGGAAAAAACCGGATATATAATAGTGCATGTATACTCATAAAACACACACAAATAAAACCATTGAGTACTAGGATGCTCAGACACCTTCAATTAAACTAAAAGTCTTTCTTTACAGAAATCCTACGCGAAACTCGAGGCTGAGCAAAACGACCCTGAAAATCGGGACAAGCCTGACGTCATCAAACTCAAAACTGCCACGCTCAAGGTCAGAGGTCACGAAATGTCATGAAAGTGGTTAACTGTTTGTTTTTGGAATTATTAAGCATTGATTATGCAAATAACTTAACTCTCATGTTAATGATCTTAAGCCTTAAGATGCAAGTTCTATTTTGACGTTATTGAATAAACGCCTCTCAACTTAACCATCAATGCTTTAGATATTTGCACAACACTTTTCAATAAAATAAATGTTGTATTTTTTTCTCAGTTAATCGAGGGCATAATGATGGTGCTGCAGTTTATCTTCCGTGACAATATGCGATACATGAACGACTATCGCGTGGCAATGCTACGCACCACGGTCTACGTACAGCAAGACACGGTGAGTATACTACATTGTATATGCATGCGATGGACACACTGAGTTAGGCTAGGAGTCTTAGTAGAACTCTGTGTCAATAAATGAACGTATAACAAAGAATGAGTACTTATATCAGGGTTTATACATGTCATTGAAAACCTGGACAACTATTTCTGTCATGGAAATGTCATGAAAATTTGTTCTGGAAATTTCGTATGAACCTTATTGTATGAGATCGTGTAAAATGTAACTCTCACAGGGATAATTCTAGCGTGCGCCATGTGCGCCATGGCGCACACTTTTTATATACGGCGCACATAAATTTGGTAAGTGCGCCGCGATGGCGCACGGTTTTCTAGAATGGCGCAAGAAAATTTGACTTGTGCGCCATTTTTTCTAGAATTGGTATTTTTTTAATGAAGTTTGCATGGAAGTGAAAGCAATTGAAATTGTTATGTAGTTGACCTTTATAACTCGTTTCATTTCTGAAGTGAAACTTGACATGTGAGGCTGAGCCTGACCACTTTTACCCAGTTTTGGATCATTCATATACATAATAGAAAAGGTAACACGTAAATTGAAAATACTAATCAAAAACAATACTTTTCGGGACAGAATTCGACTTACAATATGGACTGTGTTTATGTGTAAATTGGAAATTATTTGCATGCCATATGACGCCTAATGTTTATTTGCGTATTCTTTTACGAATGGATTTTATTCTACAACAAATTTTCTTTAAGGTACAATTTTAGTGCTCACTTGATCATGTCATTAATGCACTAATTTCTTGCGCTCGCGCCTTCGGCGCTCGCGCACGCAAAATTAAGGAGTGAGAATCAAAGTATCAGGCAAATGTGACTACACTCTTACGACAAATAATACGATATCCATGCTTCTATTTGGGGTGAATATGTCTTACTTATACAATATATCTATACGGCGCACGGATTTTGAAAAATGGCGCACACAAATTTCGACTGTGCGCCATCGGCGCACGAAACTGAAATCCTAGAATTATCCCTGCTCTCATTTAATTTTAAATATTTACTTTCATTTTCGAATATAAACCTTTGAACATTCATTGAATCAATATCCACTACGTTTAGACATTAAACATTCAATCCGCGATTGTATGTCTTTTATGTACTACATGTAGTATGTTATCAAGAAAAACAGGTGGAATTTTATCCGGAGACTTTCTATCCGGGGATTCATAATGAATGAATAAGGAGTTACATGACTTATTTCAATCATTCTTTTCGGTTGTTTTCCCATCTTTATAAATCATTTATTCTCGTATTTTTTTCACAGTCGGACACGTGGCTACAAGCGGGAAATCGACGTAGAGGTCATAGGTCAGCAAGCACCTGCTTCGCGCTCCATTTCTGGTGCCTCAGCCCTGCTGTGGTAAGTTATATAATTTTCCCTATATTGAGTTTTATATACATGTATCTTACTTAAATCTACAGTGTATATTGTTACCCTGTGGACTCTATTAATTCCCGATTTGCTTCTATGTTTAACATATTCTGTATTCACCCCTAACCATGTACATGTGCCGCTTTTGGTGAGCATATGTCACGAATTAAACCTGCTCTTGGCAAGGTTTTTAGACGAAATATATATGTAGGCTACTAATAAGAATAAACATGACGCAGTTTCGTTTTATACACCGGTTTGTTATTCATAAAGCGTGCACGTACAATTTTAACTAACAAAATACATTCAAAAATCAAATTCAATCTTCAACATTGTATACAATGCTTAAATAATATCTTGGGTTCTACCAATTAAATAGATACTCTTATGTGAAGTAATTAGTGAATCTGAATGTAGTACGTATATATAAAACTTAAATTGAGGCATTTTTTGAAGAAATATCATTGAAATTATGATCACAACGTCAGTGCTTTAAAATAAAAGTAAAACGAAAAAATGCTGTATACAAAAGTCAAAATATAGTCTACATGAAAAGTGTATTATTCATAAAAAAAATAAAGCATTTATATATCACAGCATTGTCATTATGCACTCAAGTGTTTTGTCTAAATCCCATTTTTCACTCAATGACTTTTCACGAACTGGACCAGCGATTTCGGCAACAGCTCCTCATACATGGGCACATACTGCTTGATGATTTGTGCACTCAGGCATTTCAACGGTATCTCAACCCGATTCTGCTTCATATATAACGCCACTGTCAGATTAGCACAGTCCTGCGCCGTCAAGCCCTGATTCTGCCGTGCGTCCATATGCACGCCATAATCAATAAGCGCACGACATATACGTTGCATGCCAGATTGCACCTCGCTATCACGTCTATCCTCGAAATCCTCACATTTTGCCAATGTATGTAGCGCGGTTTCGTTGTTATAGTTCAATGCACTTATTTCGGTGCCACTTTCAAGTAATAGCTCGACAAGAGCGAGATTGGGGAATGAGAGCGCGTGGCGTACATACGGGTCTTTAATGCGTGGTCCGTTGCTATGGACGTTGATCGCGTTGCTAAGGTGTGTGTTATCGTTGTTAAGGCCATCGTCACAGCATATATGGAGGATGGTATTACCGTTGCTAGCGGTAACGTGAAGTTTGTTGAAACGGGTTATGTATTTGGTTAGTTCCATTCTTAACTCGTCGCTCTCTTTGGTTTGTTGGTTGAGTTTTTGAAGAAGAAATAGAATGAAGTAGATCGACTGATCTACGTTTTGCTGCGATTGGCGGATTTTATTAAAGTTGTCGCTATGTGTTAAGCGATAGTATTCATTTTGCGTATCTTCAATGCATAAGACAAGTACTTTGAACAGTATCTTGACATCGATCATAATACCATGTTCTTCCCTGTCCTCGAATAACTGCGCGAATTTCGTTATATCATCCGAAACACACTTATCAGCCTGCTTCCGTATCGCAATGGCCTTCAACCAAAACGCCACGCATTTCTCGTAATTGGCATCATTTGCATATTGATTGCCGCGCTCCCTCAAGAAAGTCGCAATGTGTTCCGAATGCAGCATGGTATTATAGCCCAGAATGCGCTCTTGGGCCATGATGGCTTCGAATATAATGGCTTCTTTGTCGCCCTTAATTGCTATTAGTTCCTCCATGGATTGGACTTCTTGCTCTTTGGTGTAGATTGGTGATGGGTTTGTGAGCATGCGTTTGTGAATGATGTTTTCCATGTCTTCGTATCTGGAAAACCAATGAGTAACGTGATGGAGTGGATTGGTTTTGCTAAGTTTTATTTAATCAGTAAACTAATGTATCTATATCAATATGAATTTACCATTTTATAAACCTTGAATTTTGTACGTGTTGTTTTGCTTAAACCCATAAAATGTAATGATTGAGCATAGTAAATATTAATGCTTAAATTCACATGTACACTGCAAACAAAGTTTTTATTGTGATGATCCAAATAACAATAATTCCAATTGGATATTGGAATCTTTCTAATTGACTTAACTGGAAAATCAAACCCCTCACTTGCGCCCCACCTTCCTTCATGATACTTGATTGAAATCGAACATTTACCCAAGAAACCCTTCAAGGTTCTTAACTCACCTTTCCTCCATAGCATCCCGCCACTGCTCCCAACACTTTTCCAAATCCTCATCACTAACATCACCCCCTTTTATAAATCCAGCCCCTAGCAACTCAATGGCCTCGATCCGTTGCTTAGCAGAGCAATCGAAATTGGAGAGCAGGTATTCAAGGATGTCTGAGTCATGTACTAGGCAGGCCATGTGAATGGGTGTGAAGCCCTGCAGGTCCTCGCAGAATTCGGCCCCGTTGCGCATTAGGTTGATGACGATGATGTAGTCGCCACCTGACAAAAAAAATGGATCACAGTGAACAGAGAGGGTGGGGATGTCATTTGATATTTTTTTGGGAAAGTAACTAGCCAGGTTTAGTCCGATAGGGCGGAGGTCATATGGTATGTTTCAGGGAAGTTGATACCAGCAAGAACGGAGCATTCACGTGTGATCATAATGATTTACATTTATCTCCCCTCACCCCCTCACTCTTTTGCTTAACTGACTTAACTGTCATACACCGTCACCAGCTATCCCCATCTCTTTTGATTCCATATTTCGACCTACATGTATACGAAGCTAAAAAGAGTACATTTCTATGAGTCTTTTGAGCTTTCTTCGACTAAACCTACCCTGCGCGGCATAATGCAGCGCCGTCCTTCCTTGAGGCTCCGTCTTCTGATTGACATTAGCCCCGTTCTTGACCAACATCTTGACCTCGTGTCGATTCCCCTGCAGCGCGGCCACCATTAAGGATGTGCTATTATCGCTCATTGTTGCATCCACGTGTGCACCATGCTCGATCAGGAAACTGCCCACGCGCGAGTAACCGCTGACGCAGGCCACGCGAAGGGGCGTCGAGCCGTCCATTGCAGCGTGGTTAACGTCGGCGCCTGTTTGTTTATATAGAGAGGGAGAGAGGGGTTTGATTTGGTTATGTTATGTGGATATAACATGTTACATTGGGGTAACTGTTTTTGACAAGTAATCATTCATTGCCACCAGAACTGCCTACATTAACCACTGCCTAGTACTCTCCATGCAATTCAACATTTACCTCCCCCTTCCCTCTCTTCCAGTTAGCGAGACCCACCCCCCTCCCATCCCCATCTTTCTTTAAGCCATGCCTCCTACGTCTAAAGGTATAGGCCAAGTGCGAGATGTAGTACTGATGCACTCACCATATAATATTTCTCAACCAACTGCTCCACCACTGTCGATTACCCCTTGAGCGCCGCCAGCCACAGCGCCGTCACACCATTGACACAGCGATCCGTCTCTTCCAATTTGCGGGATCCCCCATCTTCCTCATCCTCATTATAGCCAAGCCTTGTTCGTCTAAAGGTATAGGCTAAGTGCGAGATATATTAGCGATCTCTGCTCGGGCTACTCCAGAATCGCCACATCTAACCCTTAAACACCGCCCTCCCCCCGTTACTCCCTTCCATTTGTACTCACCATACTTCTCAACCAACTGCTCCACCACGGTCGAGTACCCCTTGAGCGCCGCCAGCCACAGGGCCGTCACACCGTTGACACAGCGATCCGTCTCTTCCAATTTGCGGGATCCCCCATCTTCCTCATCCTCATTATAGCCAAGCCTTGTTCGTCTAAAGGTATAGGCTAAGTGCGAGATATATTAGCGATCTCTGCTCGGGCTACTCCAGAATCGCCACATCTAACCCTTAAACACCGCCCTCCCCCCGTTACTCCCTTCCATTTGTACTCACCATACTTCTCAACCAACTGCTCCACCACTGTGGAGTACCCCTTGAGCGCCGCCAGCCACAGGGCCGTCACACCATTGACACAGCGATCCGTCTCTTCCAGTTTCCGAGATTCCCCATCTTCCTCATATTCATTCAAACCATGCCTCCTACGTCTAAAGGTATAGGCCAAGTGCGATATGTAGTAGCGATCCCTTCCCGTGCTGTGCAGGTGATGCCCGTCGTACTCGATCATACCCGTTTGTTCGATGTCTGTGCCGTAGTGTTGCATAAGTAGGTCGATAACCTTTAACATGGAAATTAAAAAGGAAATGAAAAAAAAAGATGAAAATGAAAAAAAAAAAAAAAAATTAAAAAAGAAATGTAATGAAAAGAAGGAGGTGTGGGTGGGACATGTGCCGTAGTTTTGCATGAGAAGGTCGATGACCTGCGAAAGGCGAGGGGGTGGTAGTAGATTATTAATGCGATTTGTACGCTTATACTTGTACAAACATGTACCATTAGCACGACCTACATGTATGATGGTAATGTATTTGCCGTATTGTTAAAAGAATAATAGGGGGAAAAAATAAAAGCCTAAAAAATAATAAAAGTAATGATAATTAAAATAAAACGCACCTCGTGTTGCGAATAGAGCGCCGCCATAATCAACGGTGTGGTCGTTTCTCCATTCGGATGCGTTTTCGGTCCCAGGACCAGGTTGCGGTCGATACGATTCAGATTCTTCAGCAAATCATTGAGTTGCTCTACTTCGCCGTCCTTGGCGGCGTGGAAAACCATGTCTTGGAGCGACGACATTTTTCGTTGGATTGGCTTAGAAATGGTTTAGAAATGGAACATGGATATTTCATTGTCAATAGCTCATTGTCAATCAACGCATTGGAATATGCTATATGTAAGTGTAGGTTGGAAGTTACAAAATGAGTTTTCTATGTGTTTTTTGTTTATAAATCACCACCTTTCAATGGGGTAGAAATCAAACTGGTCAATAACAATAGCAAGATCCATACATTCATAGTTTTGTAAATCGGAAATGAATACAAGGATCTTATTTTTTTTTATCAGAAGATCTGAAGTAAAAAAGGGGTCTAGATCATAAGAACATGCATTAAAGGGCAAAATAAAAGGATGTGAATCAGTGAATCCAGGTCAAAAAGTCCCCGGACATAAAGTCCCCAAATTGGTCAACATAGGACATAAAGTCCCCGGGTAAAAATATAATTTAGAAACATTTGATTTCATTTTTATTTAATGCATATCTGAAATAATATAGTCTTAAATGATAATTGATCCTGATATCAAAAAATAATTGAGAAATTAACATTTAATTTTACATTTTGTCTGGGGACTTTATGTCCTATGTTGACCAATTTGGGGACGTTATGTCCGGGGACTTTATGTCCGGGGACTTTTTGACCGGATACCGAATCAGTACAGTAAATTTGTATCATCTGCAGCGTATTATTGTAAATCAAGATATAAGAAATGATAACAAGGTCTAAGTACAAAATCCACTCTTTTCAAAATGAACCATATAAATCATCAGAACACGCTATACATGTAATATAAGAGCACCTCACGAGCTGTTCCCCAAAAAAGGTGTTCCCCACCGATTTCCAGCTGGCTTGGAAATTTTGAGAAAATTCATTCTAGCTTGGAGATTTGAGGAACACCTTTTTTGATAAATTCTAAATTTTCACGATAAAAAGTGAGAATAATTATTTCGATTTGATTGAACTTCCTTGAAATGTCTAATAAACTGTAATTCGCAAGATATGATACGTAATTTGGCTATATTCAGCATTTCAATGTTCGCAAAAAGGTGTTCCTTTTCTGTTCCAAGCTGGCTAGGGAAGGGGAACAGGTCAGCTGGCTTGGAAAAAAAGAACACCTTTTTGCAATATTTAAATGTTCAAAAAATATTATTTTGTTGTTCTTCGGAATTGTAATGTTGCTTTTAGTTGATTTTACAACTTTTTGAAAAATATGTCTTGGGGTGCTATTCATATAACAAGGGTCCCAACTCTTTTTTTTGGTTTTTGCATCTGCAACTTCACTTATTATGCTTTAAGTATTAAATAAAGACTGCGACATGTTAGTTAACATAATTTTTCTTACCTTGCAATCTAGGTTGTTGATATTAAGTTAAAAATCCATTTAAATCATCATCGCATTAAGTTGACTAAATGCAGAGTGTCCACACTAAATATATGTTTCACATGCCCATCGCAGGTTGACAATACCTCAAAAATGCTATTTGATTAACAATTATCTTGCAGTTAATTTCCATGTATTAATCCATATCAACTCTGCTTGCAGTTTTTAGACATATTCATTTAGAATAACTTATTACTTTCAACTTGAACAGTTACATACATTGATATAAACACTGCTATTATCTATTATATCGACCCTGGCAAAAACACAGCTTGAAGATAAGTACCATATTTTACGCACTAACAGTGCAATTCAATACGCACATGGTGTGTTACCATTTATAGCCCCACATGTAAACACACTTCTCATGTCTGTTGCTTGGTCGATAACATAATTTGCATAACGATCACGTGGTTTTGTTTACCATAACATTGAATAAGGCCAAAGCAATATGAGTGCTTAGATCATTGAGCGGATTTAATGATCTATGGAGAAGGTCTCTTAAATCATTGTTGTGAATAGAAAACTGGGAAAAAAGAAAATGAATAGTTTGTAATTATCCCCCGTGAAAACGAGGGGATATAGGGTTGAGCTTGTCCGTCCGTCCGTCCGTCCGTCTGTCCGTCCGTCTGTCCGTCCGTCCGTCCGTCTGTC
>LQRL01047366.1:2952-18151 GCA_001703475.1 Hydroides elegans | reverse complement strand
TGGGGGGGGGGGGGGGGGAAGATTATAGTAATTGCTCTGTGATATTTCAGGCGAATACATAAACTTAAATCTTATGACATAACCATTTTTATATCGACAGACCAACTATATTCCTCAATTGTATCTGAATGCCGATAAACACGGAAAAATATTATTGAAAAATAAACTATTTGTTATGACAACTTTGCTATAGAATTATATCTACACATAAATACCCTCTAGAAATGATGTGTCACTTTCAAATCTCTTGAACGGAAACCATGACATACATTGAATTAAAAAATACCATAATTTCAGCGAAACTTACGCAGATTGCAATAAAAACATCGAGGAAAACATGTTGAATTTCGGTAATTGCTTGGAGGTTACAAAAGGTATTGCATCCTTCGGGCTAATATTTCAACTCTACTTAGGCCGCAGTTACACAGAGCTAACGGCTTTTCACGTCGGGGATTAGTCCTCTATTTTGTCCTCTATTAGTCCTCTATTTTCTTTATAAAAACTCGTGTCAAACAAAGCAGCAACTTTTTTTCACGCAAGCTTTTTTTAGTCAAAAGTGGTTACACTGCGTTTTGTCACGACAATCTTGCTATAACACAGAGGAAAGCGCTAGCTGGAAAAACTGCTTGCGGGGAAAAAAGTGACTTTTTTAAACGCCAATTTTACAATAATGAACTTCATTTGAGTGTGTTTGACACCATGCATTTCACTAAACTCTTTTTGAAATACTTGAGGGAAACGGGAGAAAACCTCGATTTCTAAGCCTTTTTACTTCTTTTTGCGTCAGTGTAACCACTAAAAAAGCTCACTTTTATAACTGCTAACTTTTTAAAAAGTTCTGTGTAACCTCGGCCTAATCTTACGACATAACTTGACATGACGCGGTTGCATGTATTCGAAATAAGCTTGTTACTTTACAAAAAATGATAAAAAAATGTATATGATTAAACTTGTGAGTGCACTAAAAAGTTCATTTCTCGCTAATCCGATTTTCATATTTTTCATCATGTGAAACCTGATTATGCAATTGGTTTTACACGCAAAGTTTTATGTTGAATGAGTTTGTTCAAGACCCATCCTGAATGCAGCTTTTCATACTGCACGCAAAACTACATCTATCCATTACAATGGAGTATGTATGTAATTTTACCAGGATGCAAAATTATCTGTGATTATCATTGAATACAAGTCACATGACTTCGTAAACGTAGTGGCCTAAACTGATTATGTCAAACTCTTTTACGTCACGTTTATAGTGATTGCTTCTTATGCTTGAAGTATCTAGAACGTACCTTTACTGTAGATAAATATTGGCAATTGCATTTTGAGAATATTTATAGAATTATTTATCTAAGTGAAGATGTGCTTGTGATGATATGATATCAAAGGATTTTCTCGGTACGGATCGATCATTATCACAATACATTCCACTTTCTCTTATTCCTTTTGACATCCGTAACCAATAATTTTATTTCACATGGTTCGAAAACACGTCACGAACGTAATAACAACCTCTATTGTTTTGTATTTATGATTGATGAGTTAAAACAACCATATGGTGGTACCACTTTCGATTAAAAAAAAACTTGAACAAAAAAAATAGGGGAAGGGGAACTAAGGCAAATATATAGTATGTCTCCTAGCAAAGATACACATTTATATGGTATTGCACTTATTCAAATTAATGATGCCGTGTCAATGATAATGAGGTGATTAATGCCGATCGTTGACCCTTCTCATAAAGTGTATTTATGCTTTCTCTTTTTCATGGATTTAAACGAGATCGAAAGGTGAATATAGTCACACCTTAAATAACTTTTCTGCATATAATTAATATATGTACATAATCGAGCATGGGCTATCTTTTCGAATGATTAATCCAGCAGTTTTCATTGACTTATTCAGTCCGTTTGCATGTTGTGTCCACTTGATGATATACATCCTGATAGCAGCATGCATTTATCATAAACCACAATACTCAGCACATGAAATTATTAATCATATATATTGTACTTGTGCAAATCTATATGAGAATGCAGCATATGAGTTTTTGCATTCAGGGTTCGACAAACATTTTTTTACAATTTTACTTGAAATTTCAAGCGTCAATGTATCGAACGTTTGTGTGAACATGGCTGGATTTTTCACTCAATGTTCGTTAAACGTACATGTATTGATTGCAATAAACAAACTGTAAGAATATACCGTGCGATATGAAGTATACGGTGCGAATTTCTATACCATTAAATATTTCTTGAATCAAATTATACAAACCACGATTATATAAAGTAAATTATCGACATAGAAGGCGGATTTCAACCATCGCATCGCTAAATAAGGTTTTTATCCTTACATAAGATTTCATTATTTGGGAATTCATATGAAGTTTCACAAATTATTCGAAAACGCAATCACGAAGCTCAATAACAACCATTACAATGAACTCATTGAACAGTATCACGTGACGGTTAATCATGTGAAAATAGTAGACATTTCATTGGAGGTTCGGTTGTGTTTTGATATCAAATCCCCGTAATTTTTTTCCCATTCATTGTTCAACAAAGATTGACTGCAAATCGACACGGTTTATCAAGTTTGCGTAGCCTCAATAATAGTAAAAGACACGCAATGATAAAGGTTCGTTCTGATGCGCTAAATGGGGTTGTCGGATTGTATCCCCATTCGAGTTTCCCCTGAACTTGAGCCAAGAAGCATCCTTGTGGACACGTGTTGAATAAGATTTAATCTTGGCCTACGTAACTGAGGAATTTGCCATAATCATGTGATTTTTAAGCCATTTAGCAAAATCATAATTGTGTTTTTTTGTAATACCACCGTAGGTCAATTATAAATATAGCGATAGCGTACTCACTCTTCTTTTTTGCAAGACAGTTAAAATTTAATTTCAATGCGTGGTGTAATTCTATACGAATAATGACGATCTGAGTTGTTTCAACCTATAATCATATTGAAGCTAACTACTATTTTACATAATAACTGTGAGACCTTGAACAATTCGATTATGCAGTTTTTGTATTATATGTCAAGCATAATTATGGTAACCTGTATTGGTAAATTTAAGTTCACTTCAATAATATTTTTATCACACCAGCTCTCTTTTCTTTAAAAAAAAAAGAGCCTCAGCTTGGCTGTTTTTTTATCGTTATTGGTATGGGTTCAATAAATTCTCTCATCTCAACACACGCAAAATAGGCTCTTCAGGGAACTTTCGATGAATAGAAAAAAAACTGGCAAGCATGCAAAAGATTGTTTTCATTTTAACAAATTATCATTTCATTTGGAGTTTATTAGCTACGGGAAACGGCCTTGATTTTTTTATGTAATCTCTGAAGGGCATTTGGGAAAATAGGTTAAGCTGCAATTTGATATAAGGTTCAATAATCTTTTACTTATCTATGTGATTAATTCAAAGGTAACTCATAAACGTTCAAAATGTAAGGATTATTGCAACGACTTAATAGCATTGACTTAAAATTGACGCTTTTGATTACATTAATATCCATGATTTTGCAAATCTATATGAAAATAAATCACTTTATAGACTTCAGTGATCACTTGACTTCAACATAGCGCATACACAGTTTAATATAAAAAAAAAAAGATTATTCGAGGTCCCAGGGATATTAATGGTACATGGATGTACTAGGTTTTGGAAACCTATATAGCAGTTGTGTGTACCACCAACGTTGAGTCCGTATTGAATTACTTAAAATGAATTCCTTGAAACTCATATAGAGAAAAGCTTACTCTTTTTTATCAAATTACAATGACAAAACGCTATGTCAATATGCCATTATCTAACTGTCATCTGTGTGTTGCGTTTTGTCAGACGACATTTACCCGCTTTCAAAAAAGTTATATTTAGGGCTCTGTTTTTGCCCAATTGACATACATTTTTGTATTTTATTTTCTTTCTTTGATACACTATTATCAAATGTTGAATTATTTCCACTGTAAATAATATATGCCTTAAAAACATTGAAGAAATTTCGATTCCTGCAAAACGCGAAAATGAATTCTATTATATATTTGAATTCAACAAAATTTCGAGAATCGAAATTTTGTTATCTCTGAAATTTATATTGCGTGAGAGACCCTTTAAATACAAACAAAATGTTTGTTTTTCCTCTGCAGTGTTCTCCATATTATATTATAATAGTACATATATTGTTATCTAACGTGATATCAGAATACAAATTGCACAACAACAGTGAAACCTTGACTCCTCTTTCAATGACTCTTTCGTTTGACCTTCAAAATGTCTAATTAGATCATTGACACCAAAGTACCTAATGAAATTCAACAAAAGGGGTCTGTATCGCATCAATTGCATGATATACCAAAACTACAAAAATCAATGGAAAGTGATATATTAATATGACCGAAACAGGTTATGATTATATGGTAGAATATATGATCTTTGTTGATAGAAAAAATACGAACTTTCACATTCGTCATATGCGAATTTTGGGTAAGTCAACCTATCCATCAATAATCATTGGTGGATGAATAGTTAAAACAGTCAATTGGTGTTTGTAAAATATATAAGAGGAGTATCAGTTCTCATAATTTAATTCACCCAAGTAAGGCAATCAACGAAGTGGCCCAAGTCATAACGACCCTAGTTGTAGGAGCGCCACAAGCATGGATGAGATGTAACTATATATCCTATCTTGTAAGAAACGTTTATTATGAAGATATGCGAATCCAAAAATGAAAAGATGGAACACATGATTGGGAATTTCGATGTGCGCTAACCTTCAATATGATTGATTTCCCATTGACCTATATATCATTATTCCCCTACTTCTAGACATCATGGCATAAATAACAAATATTTAGGTGCAGTCTGGCTAGAATGAGTAAAGTGATAGATAAATATAAATATACATTGATTCCTCAATCATTCCAAACTATAGCTGGCTTTCATATTTTTTTCCAGTTCCAAGACAAAATACATATGCCATCCATCAACTGCAATCGAAAAAAAAAAGAAAAATCGACAACTGTTAATTAACTTAACAATAAACTTTATATTGGCTTTAGTATTTTCCCACTCAGCAAGGGTCGTCCATAGTACGTCGCATTTGGTCGTGACGTTGAGAGGACAACCTACTTTGTGCCCGTATGAAAGTTTTCCGGACGTCCTTTTACGTCCCGGTGTCCGCAGAACGTAATACTTACGTCCGATTCGGACGCGACGTCGATGCGACGTCCTTTCTACGTCCGCGACGAATAAGGACGTCCGGAAAACTTTCATACGGGCCCAATGTAGGCGTCCGCTCAACGTCCGTGGACGACTTGCCGAGTAGGTTATCATTCTTATATTTGTCAACAAATCAGTAAGAAAATATTTATGACTCTGAGATGCCTATGAAATGCTAAACAATCATACATATCACATTTGTATCAATTATTTCATTTCATAGAATTGTTTCCTTGTTTCTCCTCACGAAACATTTAAAATAAAAAGAGCCCTTCTTTCCTTTTACTCGCGTCTAGACGAACGCCAGCTGGAGTTCAAAAGCATTTAGAGGTCTGTGACTCCCATATGCCTTTCATTGTGATATGGCGGCTCCATTCTTATAATTGACGAAATCGATCTTAAAGTGCGTTGCGTCACTATTCCGTAACGTTATAGATCCGAACTGTTTTCAACTTATTTCTTTAGGCGCTTCCACATCCCTTTTGTTAAACGTTACGGTTTGCATTGATAAAACATGAAACATTTATTAGAAATCATTCAAAACTTTTATCAAGATGCCGGATGCTTTGAACATTTATTTTGAAAAAATGAATATATTAAAAACACACATCACAACTAGATATATGAAACTCACTGGTACTAACGGTTCATTTTCTTTGATTTGTGATGTGTCGTTTTCGATACATGTTTTATAACACTTTTTCGATAAGTGAATATAAATGGCTTCTTTCATTGCTCAGCTGAATGCACTATTTTATTCTGATTCACTGTTGGTTTAATAATCTTATCTGATGAACATGATTTGGTTAAATAAAAGAGTGAGACATTGACACAATTTATTGATACTTTTCCTTTCTGTACTGACATTATTTACACACCTGATCGATTATGATCGATTATCGGTTAGAAGGATCTTCGAAACCTGTTTTTACCTTATTCATATACATATACACTAAGTTTTAGTTAACTCTTTCAATTGATATTGTGTCAAAAACATCAATGTTTAAAATTGTATTACACTACGGTATCATTTTAAACATTTTCCGAAACAAAATAATTTACTTGTTTCGCATCCACGTTTGATATAGTTAACACCCGAATCGACACTTTTCCAAATAGCACATTTTTCGCGTTAGATCCACACTCTCAGTTACCACCCAAATCGACCCGATCCATACCGGCTTGCTAAAGATACCATATTTTTCATTTCAGCTCCATATCGTACACTACAACGCGGACAAATATGCCACCTTCGGTGAGGCGGCCGACAAGAGTGACGGGCTCTGTGTGCTCGGCATTTTCCTCAAGGTAAGTTTTTAAAAAAAGGATTTCGAGCAATATTTGTACCGATGCGTGAAAATATTTCGTGTCGAGTCATATTTTCTGGCCATAGAAAAGTTTTTTTCTCGGTCCGTAAAAGTCATTGTTTTTGCATCATAGCAAATTGATACAATGTAGAATGAAAAGACGACTATTTCAAATATGTACAATGCTTTTTTCAATACTTTGTTATTAATATGCAATTATTGGCGTGATATGATATATCATTAAAAATTAATATTTTATTATAGAGTTGAAGCTGTTCCTCGAATATTAATATTTGCTATTCAAATTTATATGAAAACCTAAAATTCTAGATCACGGCTTGTGAAAAAGCAAAGTTAAATATAGTTTTTTTCTCCAGATATTTTTTTCTATCAATGTGTTGCAAAACAGCTTTTAAGTTAGCAGGAGCAGCTAAACAATCACTGTAGTAGAATTTTTATCATTATGCGAGACATTTTTAAGTGCCCTTTAATTACCCTCTAAACGAATTGATTTACCATACACATGCTCATGCATGCTAATTAAGTATTATATAAGTAATGAGAATTTGAAAGAGTTTATGGCTGCCCAAATTTATTACCGATCTAAGAATTGTTTATCATTATTGAATTTAGTTTACTTACTTACGTGTACGTGATATTAATAAATAAAATGAGAGGCATGACTGTCATTAATTATTATTCTCACATCAACGTTTTGTTTATTTCAAATTAAAAGTCATACAAGGTCATGTTTTTCAATATATTTTCTGTTTCATCCCATGTCCTCTTTTATTGCTTTCGATTGTCATTCATTTATTATGCATTACACTATCATAAAACAGTTATAGCATGAATAATTACTGGTTAATGAAAATTTCACAAATTCCAAATTGCTATTACAATACTTTTTTAAAAACTAATATATTTGTTTGCCTATCTATATTATGACAATCAGCGCGAAAAATATTTATTCAGCCCCTTAAATCAACGGTTTCCAAAACAATGCAAAATAAATCTTCCTATATTATAACATATTATCAATTTCTTCTTTCAGAGCGGTGCCGCCAAGGACCACTTGGGCCTGAAGAAGATGACGGACTTGCTCAAGGAGGTGCCCAATGCAGGCGACAGCATGTCCGTGTCAGGGGGATTTGACCCCATGTGCGTCCTACCAAGTAAGTAACAAAACCATAAATATTTGTATAAAGTGAAATGTATATTTTGATTAATTATCCGATTATTGTAATTATTGTTATTCTTTCCGCCAATATTGTACATATTTACGTAAATTGAAAAATGAAAATCTATGTAGGTTAGGAAATTCCATTTATGAAATGCAAAAACTAATATCAATTGTGATTACTTAAATGGGTGCACAATGATACACTTTTTGGTTTCAGCTAACATTACAATGTCCACATTCATATCGTTATTTGGAATAATCATGTACATGTATAAAGGATGGAAGTTGTTGGTCTGTCTCTCTGTCCGACTGTCTCACTTTGATATAGGTACCTTAGGAGTCCGAGGGACTGTAGATGCGCAACGTTGAAAAAACGCATCAAGGTTCCAATTCGATCTAATCCAAGAACTTCTTCTTGGTACTCCAAGAACTTCTTCTTGGAGTAACATTCCACAAAGGATCAATCAGTTCTCTATCAATATATGTGGTAAGCGTCTCTGCTTTTGATGTGTGTAAAATATGTATGCGAAAGGCGAGATCGTAATATAGAATATCAAACATTGTCAAACAAATTTGTCCTCAGGAGTTATCGATCTCCAATTGATATAAATTGTTGAGATCATTTCCCCAATACATATTGCTTGTAATAATCAAATATGAAAGCAACCAAACCCTACTCAAATAATGGCAACCTTAACTTGCGAAAATTGTTTCGATTATTAACATTGCGTTTTTTTTTTTCAACACAAGTCATTTTTACCACCTATACAAACGTTGAATCAGAAATGATGATGAGCTAGTTAAAAAGTCAATTAATTAGATCACATATATATGTGTAGCCGTCTGAAAATGCTTCAAAATGATTGTCTATCGCTTGAATAATAACAAATTTGACGGGGATCCTGCTGCTCTCCGACAGCGTCTTGTTTTGAAGGCTGCAATCAGGATGCGACAACAATATTATTTTGCTACGTTTCGCGAGAATGTGTTCTATTTCGTATTTCGAATACCATTATTCACATTATACTGACCGTTCCCTTTTTTCGCTTCCAGATGATACCGACAAATACTGGACGTACCTTGGCTCGCTCACGACGCCGCCTCTTTATGAATCCGTCACTTGGATCGTCTTCAAGGATCCCATCGACGTCACTGAGGCACAGGTATGACGTCAAAATTATTTGTAAAGCTTTATTTCAAAATAAAAGTTTTTAAAATTATTAGATGAAGTAAAGAATCGTTTGAACTGCAAGATCCCAACTATCCATGGTAATGTTTTTGAACCATATAAGTAAACTTACCTGTTCTTGCATCCTTCAACCGTAAACTAACGTTTGTGCATATTGTCCTAGATATACTATCCTAATAGCTTACACACGTCTATGCGTCATTTATATTGAATTTCTACATTCATTTACTCAATCATTATATACATCTCCTTCCCCACCAGATGAACGCATTCCGTTCGATGAACCAGAACAAGAAAGACGAGCCGCAAGTGCAGGACGAATTCGACGGCAAGATCTGTGAAAACTACCGCCCACCCCAACCCCTGCATGATAGGGTCGTGCGCGCCTCGTTCCAGTGATTTTTGGTGGGATGTGAATATAAAACTGTGTACATAGGACCGTAGTATTGTGGTGTCCATATAGAATTGTGTTGGTGATTATGATGTCCTGGAGACACTGTTTTTATATGTGGTTAGGAGGTATGGAGGTGGGGATAGATAGGAAAGGCTGTTTTGATAAATGTGAGATTTTGATAAATGTGATCAGGATTTGCTAATCATTATCGTTATAAATTATGTCTTTCCTTATGCAGTCGAAGTTATAACTAATTATGCGATCTTAATGATACTGCTATTGAGCTTGCGAAATAGAAGAATTTCCTATTAAAATCTGAAGAATATCATGTTGTTGCAGTCCATGACTGAATGTTAAGTTTTTTTAATTATGCAAATAAAATGACATTGCTAATGTGTAAATATTCCTTGATTTAAAACGATGTGTTCAATTTTTATATGAATTCGTTATAAATTTATCGATAAAGTCGGACATTATTAATATTGTTCATTATGAATTTCGTCAAAGGTATCAGTTAATTACGAATGTTAGAAAAATACATGTTATGTTCATAGAGCAGCTACAAACAAATAAACAAATAAAAAGAAAATAATGTTATTTTCTTTTCTGAATTATATTCTTTTTATCAACTTATGTTTATCAATATCACATCACAATTAACGAACATGATACATATACATATTTTTTAGGCATCATACTTGACAACATAAATTTATATGTAGCTCATTTTGAATAGTGACGTTTATCTTTAGGCTTGACGCTTAATTATTCCTTTGCTGTATCTACAGATATGCCAAAAGATAACCAACAAACTGAGTTTGTTTGGGTGTGAGTCCATGCAAATACATAATTTTGGGTTCATAACCAGCTCGTGCTAGAATTGTTTGACCGACATCACACTCCACAACCGCAATCGCACTTGCATGATTGTACACATATTCCGTATCGGTAGTTTCTAATAGATCCTCCGCTAAAGCCTCCGCCAGAACAACGCCATCTCGTACAATTTCTACATTCATTTGGTAATCCTTATAGGCATTGAATGAAACGCTAAAGAGATAGACCCCATGAAAAGGACATTGGAAAGAACTTGTGTTACCATTGTAGTATCCGCCGAAGTTGCTCTGTACATCTTCGAAAACAACGGTTTCCTGGTACTGGTATTCCCTGCTGGTGGTCGCATGCGACGTAAATCCAACTGACTCGTTGGTATTCCCTGTAACAAAAACTGAATATATGCATTTGATTGCATGGAAATGTGATTGGTCTGAACATATTAATATGACAGTTTACTTGCAAAAAGTATAATTTTTACTGTGTACCTTTTCTAAAGACGCGAAATCAGACGTTGTCATTTGGTCTTTTATTAAGTTTTCCGGCCATTTTAATGCGAAGTCGGATGAGCGACTGAATGTTGTTTCAATATGCCGATTTTATTTCAATAAGCGCTCCATTCTATATTTCATGAATAACATAGTTCGATTTACAAGGATATTTTTAAGAATATACTGGGAACTCAATACCTGGCAAACAATCGAAGAAGATCTGCATATAATCCGCAACATAACCGGCCTCACACTCATCCACCACCCGTCCCGTGTACTGCCAATCACAGCTCGTCTTGTTGTCACATGTGTACTTCAGCGCAATCCAGTCATTGGGTTCACACTGCTCCACTTGCACGGCGCAATCACGTGATGGGCTCGGAGGACAGCATGTTGCCGAACAGGTGTAGTTGTATCGTCCGTAGAAGGCGTTGGTCACCCAGAGCGTTCTGGCGTCGGGGCATGAAAGAGCGATGATGTCGTCAAGGCAACCGAGGGCGGTAAAGCGATCTGTGAATGGACAAATAGATCTAATTCTGAGAAGTTTTAAGGAATAGATAATTATTTTCATTTTGAATTAAATCATTATTTGTTGTATCATGGTGCCGAAATCAAGAGGAAGTATAGCAAATGCATATACAAATAATGTGACTGCTCTCGCTATATTTTCTTTCGATTTCGCAGTGCTTAGGAATATATTGCTGGTCGGTGGGCAAACCATTAAGATGATTTTGTTGAACATGAGTAATAAAACAACAATAATCTATGAAAAAAAATATTTATTATTGGTTAGTGTTTAAAGTTGCGCATTACTTTTTTTGCATAATTATGTTGAAAAATGTTGAATACAAACCATTCGGTTCAGATTCCATAAGATCATAGTTCAAATCAATATTTGAATATTCAATATGATTGTTCATTTGTGTTTGCAGTTGCGAAATCATTAAAGCTTGCTGTTCTATAATCCCTTGCATTTCTGTTTGAATTGCAATCCGTGTCACTGTTTCCTGGTGGAGTTCATCTCGCAATCTGTTGATTTGATCGACGAAGGCATCACTAGATGATTCATTCTGAAAAAAAAACATTCAGATACTTTATAAAGAGTTATTACAAATCATTTGGCTGTTATTAATACACATGTATTTCATATGATAAATGTAAGTCCGTAACATCACACTATTTCATTTGAAAATAAATATCTTCTATTTACCTTGTGGATTCCGAAAACTGGCGCTGTGGAAAGGGAAAATGCAATAAGACATCCTAAAAGCATGATTACTGTTACGATGACTCTACGGAAGAAATTATATAACCTATTAGAGATTATAAATGTTGTCAAATATGATTTATTATTTCATATGGTAATAATTGTCTAGTCGTCGTGCTATCAGTCGATCACAAGGTCTTGAGAGCAAACATATGCTCGAGTTTGTTATGATTTATATCAATCATATCATACACTTTTAATCATTAACAGAGGGTTTATGGTTTGATGTCAACGTTATTTTCGTTTGAATAACCATGTAAATAGACAACTTCTGCTTCATAATAAACCAGCCCGGGCTAGGACCGTTTGACCGATATATCTCTCCAGAATTGCATTAGCACTTGCATGGCTGTACACAAATCCTGACTCACTTGTATCCAATAGATCTTCCGTCACCGCCTCCGCCAGAATGATGCCATCTCTTACGATTTCAATATGTATTTGGTAATTCCAGAGGCGTTAAATGCAATGTTGAATAGGTACATACCATTGGATGAACATTGACACGATCAGATGTTGCCACTGTAGCGTCCTCCAAAGTTGCTCTTTACCCGCTCGAACGGAACGGCCTCGTGATATTTGTATGCCCTTTCGGATGTCGCGTGCGCTGTGAATCCTAATGCAGTTGTTGTGTTGAGATGTCCTGAAAAAAAACTTGAAACTTAATATTGAAAACATTGCATTGATATAACCTTGCATTATGAAGAGTTCAAAATGATTCGTGACTTCTGGTTTCGTGGTCTAAATCGCTACTAGATACTTAGTGTCATTATTAGAAGAGGAGCCGCCATTGGACCATTTCTACAATCTCTCAAAATTTCTCCGTATTTTACAAATAAGAACAAATTATCTATCACCTTGCAGGTCGTCAAAGAAAAGGAAACTTGCATGTTATCCGCCTCATAGCTCGCTCCTATCTACACCGTCTCTAAATATGCCCCATGTTGGGAATGGGAACCGTGTTCAGCCCTACAATCGGTTAAGTCCTCTATTCATTTTACATGGTGGACTTAACCGATTTCAGGGCTGAACACGGCTCCCATTCCCAACATGGGGCATATTTAGAGATGGAGTAGATTCTTGCAATTTGGAATGTAATTGCAGCTAGATTATCTATATTAAGTTTAGTTATGTTTATTCTGAAACGTTATTTCATTTTTCTGTAATCGTGAAAAACCACGCCTTTTATTTAGGATTCAACAGTAGTACGGGCTAAATTCTACAGACGTCGCTTTCTGCTATTGGTTGATGTTGGCGAAGGATGGACTTTAGAGTCTAGTGTCTCAGAACAAGAGTTCCCTTTGAAATATTCCGATTTGTTCAAAATCAAAAATTATCAAATTTAGAAAAGACTTTCATAAAACGCCACTTGGAAGTCTATTAGAAAATCAATGTTTACATAACAGTGGTTTATGTGTGTATCCTATAGATCTACCTAGAAAGTATTATATGGAGTTCGTACAAATTTCATTTGGATGGGTTGTTTTAGATATCTACAGTTTTAATAGATTTCGTTCATTTATCCCTTTTATTTTCTTAAATTAAAGGTGTTTAATTGCTTTATCATTTCATATATGATACACATAACATATATGTGGTAATTTTATTAAATAATCCAACTTGTCTAAATAAAATTGGTCAAATATGCGATTATTTGGTATTTGGACAAAATTGACTGAGCATATAATGTACAGGTATGTATGTATTTTTTAAAGGTAGTCTGCAACTTGTTTTTAGAATCATATTAATTATCAATAAACAATATTACTGTGACCAGATATACACTTTCAATGTTTATTTGAAACTAATATTGATATCATGAACATGACCAGTTACACACTATACAGCAACGACAACCGGCGAAAAAGAAATGTTTTTTTTTTTAAGATGAGGTTCAGAAATGGAATAAGTCTTAAGCCTTTTATCTTGGATATATGGCACTTTGTTCCTTCGATTTAAATGCAATATATTGCACACGATGATATCAATGTAATCTATGAAAATAGACAATAAAATGAAAATTTGCAGAAAAAAAATCGATTTTGATATTCGCTTTTACAGATGGCCACCCACCTCCTAAGAGTCTGTATGAGTATAGAATGACGAATGAGCGGTTCATTACTGTACAACCCTGATAATTTTATATTAATGGTGTCACAATAACGTCTAGTTAAAATTGTTCAAATAATTTTAAGATATATAATCGAACATGTAATGTAAATGAACAGATCAGATACCAAGTATCCAAAAGCTGTAATACTTCTTAACTTAAGTTCAAAGTAGCTGTGCTATAATGTATTTTCGGTTAAACATATTTATTAAGACTATCAAATTAAATTAAATGGGACTAAGATGGTAACAATATTTATTATTTTAATGAAGTTTACCGATAGATACTACTAATATGAATCACGTTAAAACGTTTCAAAATGCTAATACGGTAACCAATGTGTTTCACTTAGACCCCTTGTGATTATGCGCTTCATAAACTAGTTGTGTAAATGTATTCCTAAATAAGGTTTATACTGTGCAAACTCAAAATTATCTACATTTGACATTGTCGTTGAAGGAAGTCGGATTATCTTATTAAATAATAAGATAAAATAAAAGTGATAAATGAACAAAAACCCTCAAATCTATAGACATCTAAAACAACCCACCCGAATAAAATTTGTACGAGCTTCATATAATTCTGGCTACCACAAATAAGTTTTAAATGTCAATTGAAAAGAGTCTAGAAAGTAGGTTTCTATATAATTCTTTATTTTACTGTTAGTGCCTAGCCAGACAGGGAAGGACAAGGGGTGACAGTGAATTTACGTTCGTTATAAAACTAGGTTTTAGGTACCAATATATTTATATATACTAAGTATTTACAACGACGGATATTGCAATGGCTAAACCAAGGTTCTCAATAACGTACATTTTATATACGTACTGTTTCTCCAGTTTTCTGGTCGTACTCGTTATAATATCACATTCGGATATAAGGTCTCGGATAGTGGGTGTTCTCAAGAAACAGGAACTTCTCGCCAATCGAAATGGTCACTCTACGGCCAAAACGTTGATCTCGCAAGTCCAAACACGAACACGTGCATCTCGGCTTTCGGATAAATATGAACCTACAAATTCAGCCGGACCACGAATTTCCCGTAATTTTCACCAGATGGATATCCACTCGAAGCACACCAACAATGACATGATCCATTCATTGTGGCACGTGATCCCTTTACACAATAATCACGTGATGTATGTGATTCGTGGTTACCTTGACGCTAGGCCTAGCAACGCCACATTTGGATTATCG
>LQRL01047353.1:0-13426 GCA_001703475.1 Hydroides elegans | reverse complement strand
GGCAGTGTGTACACTGGGGCAGTGTGTACACTGGGGCAGTGTGTATACTGGGGCAGTGTGTACACTGGGGCAGTGTGTACACTGGGGCAGTGTGTACACTAGGGCAGTATGTACACTGGGGCAGTGTGTACACTGGGGCAGTGTGTACACTTGGGCAGTGTGTACACAAGGGCAGTGTGTACATCGGGGCAGTGTATACACTGGGGCAGTGTGTACACTGAGGCAGTGTGTAAACTGATATCTTATCTTCCGTCTGTGTTTGCCCAGGATTTTTTCCAGAGGGCCCCAATTGGCCCCAATTTAGGGCGCCATTTCATACTTTTAGGGCGCTTGTTAACAAAAGTTATATAAGGCTGTTCACACTAAACGTCTCCTTATATTTTAGTTTAAGTCAAATATATAAATCAAGTCATTGATTTTGATTAATTAAAAATGAGAATAATCAACAGAAATTTATGCAAATTTCATAAAGAAAAAAATCAAGTGAAACATGCACGACGATTAGAAGAATATTTGGGTTCAGCTGATTCGAGGTACATGAAAGGGGCAAACTTTGACCCGAAGTCAAAGGTCGTTCACGGCGGTCAACCATACTTGCAGAGTCTTAGCTATTTGTAATCGATTACAATATACATGTATATTGTGAAGCGAGCGCCATAGGCGCGAGCAAAATTTCTATATTGAAAAAAAAACAGCAATGTATGGATATGGTCGTGCAAGACACAATAGTCCGAGTGAAAACGCAAAACCACAACGGTCGTCGCTGTATCCAGAGACATCCTTTATGAATTTTTAACAATAAAATCCAGTATATCTTGCACTGTACATAAGGGTGTGACATAAACAAATAGTTTATAATTCATGGCAATATTTGACGCCCTGATCAAAATATTAAGAGGCCATCGGGCACCTTTTTCAGATTTAGGGGGCTAATGGCGCCTGGCGCCCTCCCAGAATAGTCCCTGATTCATGATACTGTTATTTAAGAAATTGTATATTATTTGATGAATAACCAATAATACTTCAGTAATTGCTCCTTATTTGCCATTATTATCATTATTTTAATATAGTGATAAGTGTCTTGGAATATAATCGAATGTTTATTTCACTTATGAACAATAAATGAATTAAAAGTAAAATCTGATTGGTGAAAAAAAAACATATTCAAAAATGTGCAATTAATAAAATTGATAGATGATACAACTTTGGAATGATGTCTCTATGATGTATTAAGGCGAAATATCATATGTGTACACTGGGGCAGTAATGTGTACACTGGGGCAGTGTGTACTCTGGGGCAGTGTGCGACAACAACCATTACTGAATGAATGGGCAAATGAAAATAAATACAATGAACATTGCAATGCATGCAATTGGGTTAGGTCGCAACATGCAAATTAAATCAACAGTGAACCTACTCTCGCTAATTAGGGTTGCATTGGAATAGAAATATTATTGTAATTCATCAAACATCTGGCCAGTAGATTTAGTGTCAGTCAAAATGGATCGTGATCACAAATCAGAGTGAAATAGAAGTCTAATGGACACGCGATATCTTTATCGAATTTGGTTGGTGAATGGATAAAATCAGGGGGTAAGTCGCATTTGGTTAGAACATTTGAATTCGATTGATATAAAACACTAATATTGGGTTCGTCAGCTACATAACAAAAAGGCAAATATTTGCTTGAATATAATGAATAAGTTATTTCTAAAAAAATGTATTTACCTATAATATATTATAAGAATTTTTATTAACGTTTACTCACGTCATAGCTCGATTTTCCTTCAAATAGGATAGAGACATGGATATACAAATCGCCGCTAGTGCCTTTTTTTCCTTTCTCTGTCGTCCTCTATTTAAGGAATTGATTATTGTATCTAAATCATAAAAACATTGAAAAAAGCGAGAATGAGGGATAGCGAGCACTCGATTGTTTAACCATGCCCTTACAGAATTCCCTTACAGCCATATCGCATTCCAATATAAAACCTCGGGGCCACGTTCCACCCTTTTTATAGCAGCGACACCCGAAACCCCTTCATTAACTGTAAACTGGTTGACAACAAATCTTCGCTAATTGCGACATTCGTATAATACGAGCTGTAATTACATTGTGTATCAAAGTTTTATCGCCACACGACACATGTTTCTACGAGGGGTGTCAAGGAAATCCAATGCCACTGGAAGTTGATTTGGCGTGTGGTGCTGGTGTGAACTTTATGCGAACTTGTTGGTTCTTTCAATGTTTGGAACTTTTTTGAAAAATGTTATTTAGTTATGCAGGATTAATAGTATTTTAAGGTACGGAATAGGGACATTGGGATATCTGTTTTTTTATATATATATATAATACTTTTTTATATAATTAATCCCCTTAAACGGATATATATATAATATCCGTTTAAGGGGATTAATTGCTATGTTTTTATACAAAAATGTCGGGTTTTGTGTTTTTCCGAGCTTTTTCGTTTGCATGAACGCGGCCTTGAGCGTTGAACTTTTCTGAGCGTTTATAACACATTAGAAATAAACCGTTTCAAGGCTTGGCCCAACGGAAAGAGACGGTGATTGTTTTTGCCTACATATTTTATATAAAAGGATTTGTCAATTTGTTAAGTCTTGTGAAGAATCTGTTAGAACAAGAACCGCTGTCGCCCCTAGTCAATCTCCATATGACCAGGCCCTATCAGTTAAAACCCCCTTGTTTGAGAAAAGAAGCTCTCAATGTGGGCAGGAGAATAATTAAGGTTTTACAAAATTATTTTATACCGTTTTAATTTGTTTAAACTTTGTACGAATGAAATATCTCATTATCACATTGTTTAAGCGTCTGTTCGTGAAGTTTTGCATAATTAAAATTGCCAGGCCTACTTTTTTTCGTCGAAAATATTGCGTTGTTCCACGAATATATATTTTTCCCTCTTTAACTTGAGCTTTTTGTGGAGCAAACAACTGTAAATTCGCTCTCGTGTCACATTTCATGGTATTTCCAACGTCTGCCGCTTGAGTTTTGTGAAATTAAATAGACTACGTGAACGTTTTTCCTATGCAAAAAGGATAACGTTCTCGTATGCAGATGTCATGTCTTTCGGCGTTCTACACAAAGAGAACCGACAAAAAAAGAAAAAAAAGACATGAATCACGAAAATGGATTCTCAAAACATATGTTGAACCCATCCATCTTCATTTTGAATTTGTAATAACAAGACTTCGATCTTTAAATTCAATCATGTTTGTCAATAACTGCATATTAAGCGCGTTGCTATGCTAGAGGATTTCTTTCCAAGAAAAAGACTTACTTGACTATCGCGTTTCGTGAGCTATTAAAAAGGAAAGTTACTTAGGCAAAAACACAAACCATAGAAAAACATATTTCCAATGTGGACAGCCCCATGACAACGTTTCGGTTTTGAACAATAATGAGCACCAAAATTCATTTATTCTTTACAAAAGCAAAAACTTCGATCCTGAAATTTGGTTCCGTTTGTCATCGACTATACATATCGCGAAATCAAGGGAACCGCCCAGAGATGAGATATGATCTAGACCTTCTAAATATATTGAATGTTCTTTGATTACAAGAACAAAAGGCTTCGATTATAGGAAAACAAATGTATCGAGTTCCTGAGTCAGTTTGAGATGTTCGGGGAACAAAGCTCTCGGTGACTCTTGAAAACAGTGTGTGTATTGTTTCGCAGTTGGAAAGAATATGCAACAAAAAAAAATAACAAAAAAATATTTCCGAAGATTAGGAACTGTAGACTTAAACGTTCCATTTGCATAATTAAGTTCCAATATAGGTTTCAGTACCGTTGGTATCATTTTGTTTCGTTTCTAAAAAAAAATAACAAAAATTGACTATTGAACATTCATATTTTGGAAATCAACCGCGTTTTGGTATAGAAATTTGCAATGCTTAAAATTATTTGCATTGCATTCTCCGTTTAAAAACTATAAGGGTGTAAAGTCTTCGCGAGTTGGTTGTGTCCCCTTTAATGCATTGCTTAGATCTATAAGTTCTAATGAAAACGACAGCACGTTTATTTTAACAAGTATTTTAACCAAGGTGTCATACATATTAGAAATTTTAGGTCAAATGCAAATTAACAAGAAGAATAAAATTAGGTGTAGAATAGAGCCATGTGTTATAACTAAGGAGTCTATCGACATTGAAACTTCTCGGATTGAACATTATATCAGGTGCTATAGATCTACAACAAAACTCACTTCACCATGGAATGTAAATTGATATAGGCAGTCTATACTATACATATTACTAGAGTGCTTTCTCAATTAATGGACATTTCCAATTTGACTCATATAATGGACACCATGCTATTTAACCATTGTGAATTCGTTCAGGAACAGTGTTTTGAAACAGTAATTTTAGATAGACCAATATTGATTCCTTTATCATTAATCTTTTACCGATAGGCTAGTTCTAGTCAATATTAGACTAGATAAATGACCATGTGCATGTGCTGTATTTGAAGTTATATAGTCTATACTCTATAGACTCTGAAGTGTTGAAATAAGAGCTAGATAAAACTAATTAGTCTTTTTCGCTATTACCAAAAGCATGACACATCAAAATAATGGCTCTATAGACCTATTTCATCAACATAACGACAAGTGTCCGTTTATTGAGAAAGTGATTTTATTTCTAACTGCAATGCTTTAACTAAACCGCACATTCCAATTCCAAAGAGTTTAATGATTTTGTGTATAACAACTAAAGGTCAAATAATAGAGTTACCCCGAGACAAAAAATCATAAAGATTGATATAAAAATAACATATCTATTTAAAGTCAAAGTCAAAAGTTCGTAAAAAGTGTCCATTAATTGAGAAAGCACTCTAGTGATATAAATGATTAATTTCAAAAATGTTTAAAGTGTCAAAAAGGTAGGTAAAAGTCTAGCTCCATGTGTTTTAGAATGCAAATTACCATTAAAATTCACTCTTCTACTAGCATCGCCCAGTGTTTAATTCGATATTTCCCTTGTTTAAATGCCAAATAGTCTAACTATGATTTTGCTCGAAAAGCTTCCAATGTGACCACTAAAAAGGCAAGTTACAGAAATGAGCTTTTTTGGAAAATGTTTAAGTCCAACAAAGAACATATAGCAAAACACAGCTTGTTAGGAAAAAAAGGCAGATAAAAGCTTCCAATGTGGCCAGGCCCTAACACAAAAGATGGGCCTAGAGAAAATCGTGCACTACCCACTGTAACTTAAACAATCAACTCCTTTGTGTAAATGAAAGAAAACAAGAAAAATAATTTATATTGTGCATTTCCTTAAATAATATTACAGTTTATCACACTATAGATAATTGATATATCTAAACCGCATATGGGGTTTTGGGATTGACTTTATCCTTTAGAAATGACAGGGGTTTAGAAAAGGATGCGTTTGTATCAAAATTAATTGCATTCCTCTAGCCAATTATTTCTCTCTTTTTTTTCTCAAAACAATAACAATTAGAATATCAGATTGAAATCATGAAACCATTACACGTTGCTATGAATGTCTGCACGGTTATGTTATTTTGTTTTGCTTTATTCATTTTTTTCTCAATTATTCTGCTTTGTATGATACAGTATTACCGGGTATGACTAGGCAACGTATTACAGTTCGTAGCTATGAACGTACGTTTGTAATGTTATTTGTTTTTTTTTTTTATTATTATTATTTTAAGTTGTCAATTATTGTATAATAGACATAATCTACAGTATAACCGGGTGTAACTCGGAGATTTGGCAGATACTTCGGCATATTTTTATGTAAGCCTAGCTATGAATGTCCGTATTGTTATGTTGTTTGTTTTCTTTTTATTCTATTTTTATTTTTTTTATCATATGGCTTTCATGGATTATTGCGATATCACCGGATGTGACTCGGAGACTTATTGGAGAGTGGGCAGCCACTGAATCATGATTGTGCTGAAGCCAAAAAATAAAATAAATATCCGGGATGGTGTAAAAGAGTGGTAAGAATGGAATGGAATATATATGTTTTTCAAAGCACTTTACCAAACCCATTGTATTTTTTTCGAGATGCAAGGCAGGACATTCATGTAAACATTTAGGAAAAAAAACATTTAGAAAGTCCATGTTGCGTCCTAATGCGACGTATTCAGAGCGTATCTTGTCGAGTAGACCTCTAAGGAAAAGAAAGTGGAATAGTTGTTTAGTCAAAAATAGATGTCGATTGCCAAGCAACGCTGTTGAAACCTCATAAAACACCCAGCAACATCGACAAAATCTAAAACTAATCAAAAGAGTTATTCTGTCCTAATGGCACATTGAAAGTTTATTATTTGAAGAATGAACGCTGTTCTAACAAAAGGTTTAAACAAGATGTATTGACTATTTAGTCTCAACATCGTTGTAGATCTATGTATCGTGATCGAGATTTATACACGTATTATCGAATGCATACATTTATTGAATTTCGCATAATTCATTCAAAATCTAAGTCTGAAACTTTTTCAACTCGCCCTTAAGTTTTGGTTCCATTCCATTTCTAGATACACTGTATTACACCTCACCCCTTCGAGGGAGGTGTGTTTCACACATCAACGCTTTTCCTCTCTTCTCTCCTTTCCTCCTTCTCTCGCTGGTTGCCTATATCACATCTGAACCATCTCTGTTTAGGAACACATTAACCGCGCGCTACTCTAAACAAAGGCGAAAAATTATTAAGAAAATGGAATAAAAAGGTTGTAATAACACTGCAAATGTTGATGTTTGACACCACTGGGTTATGCAGTACAATAGGATTAAATTGCAGTTACATTGGAATCAAACACGCTTTTTGTTTCATTTGTGGAAAGTTCATGCAAGTCGTTCTTGGAAATTAAAGGATATAATACTGTGAATGTGGAATAAATGGCAGGAATAAGGATACAGATTAGATTTGACGTGAGTTTTTGATATCATTAATATTTATTAGCGACACTATACTCACTAAAAGTGTGTAGAATCATTATATCATGTTTATCATTATAAATCGTGATTATTTATCTTTATTATATTGTCATCAGCAAGTTCATACATACGTATACGCTTGCTGTCATTCGACGAAATTTTAAGTTATAACTCTCACGTATTAGTTTGTCAAGATATTTCACCATAACCGTTACGAAGTTCGTGACATATATCGAGACCGAAAGCGTAGTATCATATAGTCTAATCTACTCTGGCAACTGGAATTACATAGCGAGTTTTCGTAATCATTTTGTTACATCAAAAACTGGAATCACAAACCCCACAACCATCAGTGTATCATCACGATCATATCCCAATAGCAGCAAGTGACATTTTCGATTTTTCAGGGGCAAGAAAATAATGATACTTTGCTAAATTACTGGGGTGCATCCTATGTGACAGAAAGAAATTGGTGCCCCCCTCCCCTCCCCCTCATCATAAGTGCTTATGGGGCAACAAGTCAGCTTCCCGCAGAGGGTAATTAAAGGGTTATTGACGCAGTTCTGTCGTTTTTACAGATATAGTTCACCGTAAAGAAAACGCAGAGTAAAAGGGACATCATTAGTTTACATTTTCGTGTCGTTTAGCTTGGGTCGTTAAACTTGTTAATCGTAATTAACGCGCAATTTGTGAAGAAACGTTTTGCTTGGACCTTGCTAAGTGTTTTGTCATTAAACGAGTAAACTATATGCAAAGGGTTATGGCCATGATATAAATTTATTCATGCTTGGTATTAAAACGATTTTGTTTGGTACTCCAAGTATGTATAATTGGATAATGGTTCGGTCACGAATAAGCGAAATATACTGGCCATTCCCTTTGTTTCATACCCTAAGCTAAACTGGCATTTGACATCGCAATATATGTTTTCAAACTCAAATGTTACTTGCAAAAAATAATAAAAAACAAGGTTTTATATTACGAAAATGTAACGTTTTGAAATCGTAGGTTATCGTGTTCAGTGAGTCAATACGTCAACATCAGGCGGCGTGTTAATAAAAATGAGCGGAGTCCTTGCACAGATGAACTTATAGGGTTTTCCATGATTTTGAGAACATATTCTATAACATTGCGTATTTTAATCGAGTTCTTCGCCTTTAAAATTCTGCTTATGACAATCGATGTGGTTTCATGACATGGATCAAGAGTCATGTACATACATTTATATCCCGAAACACAAAACAGTCTTTATCGAGTTAGTATCATTAAGCACGGAACCCATGAAATGTTGTACGGATGTTCGCGTCAAAACAACAAGCTGTGTAAACAGGGATGTTGAACAGAACATGAAAATACGGATGATCGCTATTAATCCAAGCAAAGCGGATTGTCTGGAAAATGGTTATTGATAAACACAGTGTGATAAACAGTGTCTGTATCACAAGTTTTTGTTAAAGAATAGTTTTATGAGATCGGAAATTCGAGATTATAAGTTAAGAAATGAATGTTGTGGGTTGATTTGGTCCGTCCCTTAAAAGAAAACGTCCCTATCATATTGCCCATCTTCTGCTTAAATAAAGCTATGCGCATTTTAAGGTTCCATGATTTTGAGGATTGAGCTTTGAATCCACATAATTTCATTGTTTGATAAACAACAGACCATAACCATTTTATCTATATCATTCATTACCTATCTCTAAGGTATCGAATCGATAATCCGTTTCCAACACCTCCATGTTGATATTATGCCTTCCCCACTTCGTTAGAACCAATCGTCCCCCTTTGACCCCCGATCCATCGCGCCACTGATCCACGTAAGTGCAACTGCTGCGTACGCTTGTAACGTGAGACGCTGTGATGGTGATATGAGCGCGAAAGGGAGTATCCAGCGGGAAAATATGGATGGTTTTCTGCTTCTTTTCGAATAATAACTTTTTTTTGGTGAAATGAACTTATGGTTTTTAAATTGTAAATATATTCAATGTTTTAAAATGGCATTAAATGTTCAGAAAAAAAATATAAGGAGAAGCCATTTGGGCTATCGAAACCAGCCGATTTGTCCAGAATTTATAGATACGCATTGACGGCTTAATGGTTTGTAAAATTACCATGAATGTGATCGTACTTGAAATTCTCTGATTTATACTAAAAATTGTTTTAAAAGCTATTCGCTTAGAAATATGAAATCGCCATAGATACTCATCTTATTGTCACTTGTCAGATATTATTTGTCATACAAAAATGGAGTCACGAATCATGGAACAGTGTACTTGATTTGCCAGATAATAAATCATTTGGTTCTCCCGTGTAAGTGCTCCGTGCTTTCCACTGACCTGACAGCACCAAACATTAAAGGCCGAGTTGAAGACGGTCGTCTCAGCCTAGGCTGGCGAGATGAGCTGTAAACCTCTGGATTTAAATGTCCCGCCCTATACATCAATCATTTAAATCACTGCCTTGCTGTGAAATAGTTGTCCAACAAACCTGACTATTTATATAACAACCATAAAGCTAATTTCTAACGAGACAGTATTGCCTTTAATCGCTCTTTACTGTACACTGCCTTGTAATCGCAACAATACGGTTCAATAGCACTGCGGTTTGTGTGCATGCATCAAAGCGCGAGTATTTATGAAAATTGACCATTAAACTGCGGTCCAGATTTCAGCGTTTACCCTTGACAAGTTGTCAGTCATTCCATGGCCCCTGAATTTGATTCGTTCAGAATATTTGTATATCACGTGATAATTTTAAATTTCTCAAAATTTATTTGATTAAACTTTACTTTTTTAAGTAATGATAAATCTTTGCACATGAAAAATGGAATAATAGTTTGCACGGTGAAGTATTCTTTCAATGGACGAAAATTCGTTTATGGAATGAACCTAGAATATGAATAAAAATTCAAAAAACGCTTATCCATTTTTGAATGTTCAACTGAAACTAATGAGCATATGAATGCCCTTATTGGTCTGCATTCGCCCCTTTTATACCTGAGCTCGGTCTTTAAGGGAAAATGCAAAGGAGTGCGTTCAGGTGGCTCCAAAAAGGTGATAAGTTAATTTTGTAAATTGGGTGCCTGCCCCACATTCTTGTTCGATATTTCCTTGATTCGTGCCTGAAGATTTCATATTTCACAAAGAGGTGTTTTTCTCTTGATAGAAGTTGGAATGCAAAGGAGTAGTGCGTTCAGGTGGCTCCAAAAAGGTGCTAACTAAGTTAAGCACGTTATTGCATTGCATTTTCATATATTTTCAAAGAAGTGTTATCCTTTTGATAGTAGTTTGAGTACTCTTGCAGGCACTTGATATGTCAGATGTAACAACAGGGGTCCTCACAGGTTCAAAGTTGAGCTAAATCAATCATATTTTTAGGACAGACAGAATAAAGCCTGTGATATGATTGCATGCATCTTGTCTGGCTTCTGAAACGCATAGTAAGGGCCTGGACACTTTGGAAGTCTTTCTTGCTTTTTTCCCTTTACAAACCTGCCTTCCAATCATGTAATCCATATGGGAAACTCAAAAAGGTACTTAAACGCTCGTTGTGTTTGTTTTCCCATAAGAAATAAATTCGGAGACAGGTTTGTTAGGGTTAAAAAACAAGAAAAAGCTTTCCGTGTGGCCAAGACATCACATCACATTGATTAAATGGTTCATAATAATTGTAGAATGTTTTACATTCATAAAAAGACACCTTTTTATATTTCTTCAGACTTTTATTCGATGAGTCACATCATGTATGCGGATACATTACTTTGCTTTGCTTAAAACGAACATTGTTCACATTATGCATGGATCCCCTCAATTCTTAACTCCTTGGCATCAGTGGTATGTCCCCAGGGCCCAAAACAAAAATCAGTGCCATTATCTTCCAGCTCCAGGGACCAATAAGATGATGACCTTTATGGACATGGCCTAGCCATAACAGGGGCTACCGTACTGTACTCTCAAGCTAACGTCTTTTAGATGCAATCCTTTCCCGTGTCTGTATTTTTAGGGATATTTGAGAGTTTTCAAACACGATCAACAAGAAAGAGAATGCTAGTTTTTATAAGAGAAGAGGTTTATCGTTTTGCAATGCTCTAGTTCAAGGATGTCCCTTCCATGTTTTTTTTTTCAAAATCAAAAGCAAGATGTATTTACGTTCAGACTCATAGGGCTGCAGCACAAACGATCGGTGTTTGTAGCAACAGCTGTCGATCAGTTTCCGAATCGAAAACGCAGAATGATCATTCGATTTTTGAAGCTATCTGTCAGTGTTTTCTTTCCCCAGGAGAAGTCTAGTGAGTCAGTGGGTTGAGGGTGTCCCCACCCCTTTAGCAGTACTTTAGGCTGCAATGAAAACAATACACCATCCCAGTTGTTCTGCAACCAACTGTCTTTATATAAGCTGGTGCTTCTTATAGAATAGATCGTACATAATTCGGGAATCTTTGCATTCAAAAGAAACCAGAAAAATCTCTATTGTGTGTAACAGCTTGAAATTTGCGCGGGATAACAGTTAATCAAAATATTGAAAAAGGCATGTTTCCTAGTAGAGAGAAATGTTAACAAGCCATGCATGCATCCAATAAGTTACTTGTACTTTAATAAATATAAATCAGGGAACCAATTGATAACAAATACCGTAATCACAAACGGATATGAATAAATCCTAGACATTATAATGAGCCTTCAGATTCAGAGACGAGGCATCTGCCTATGATAAATTCCATTTGAATATTCGATTACAGGCATTTAGATGAGATCAACCAATATAATGATTCCGAAATTAGCTTTTGTTTGGCACTTCATAGATTTCTCCCGGAGGCACCCAGCGCTCGAAACCAAATAATATCCTGTTGCGGGTTTAGTATTTCTATGCCGAAAAAATAGTCGTTTTTTTATAATTAAGTATTTTTTATTAGAAAAAAAACATTGCAATGTTCTTGTCAATGATATGTCAATTATATTGTACGTTCCTTTAACTTGCTAAGTTGGTTTATATGGCTTGGTGTGAAAATCGCGAAATTTGAAATATCTTCCCAATATTGAAAATAGCTCAACGCGCTATAAACTTATCTTTATCGGTTTGAGTAACCACTATCTTATATTTGACTCTGATTTGATTATAACAAATACACAACAGAGCTTCTTCTCAGAACTGGAGTATTTTGCCTGCGCGGTTCTCTTATTTCGCTAGATAATCCTAATTCCAAGCCGAGAGCAATAAATAGATACATAAATATATTGGAGCATCGCATAGAATGGCACAAAAGATAACATCCAACCAAAATATTTGGCTCATTTTCTATCCAGCAAGTTTGGAATGCTCAGATTGCTATGGTGCTTCAGCATTATGTGCTAATATCGACCAGAATTTGACATAAAACTCGGCTAGACGTCAAGTGACTCCAAAGTAAAATATATTTGGATGCAATTTAACAGGACGTACGACGTCGGATGTAAAATAGACGTTCATCAGATTTTGCAATATAAAAAAGGCGCCTAGTACATTTGATAAATAACTTAATGTCAACGTCCTTTCGACACTATGTCTTACTTTGACGTAGTATGGACGACCCTTGCCGACTGGGATATTTTCATTATCAGAGTGGTTTCAAACATGCAGGTAAAATCAAACAAAATGCTCTCAGATTTGCTCATTTCCTGCATAAAAAGAACAATGATGTACCATCATCCGAAGGAAAATTGCCATTGTTAAATATTATTTAATTTCGTCGGATGAATTAAAAAGTTTTGAAAAAGGAGTAAAATATTAGCGTGGTTCTTTGACTGTGTAATACGACATAATTGGTAAATGTAATAACCTCCATTCATCTTGCTTTGTAAACGGATTTTGGCACCAAAACAACACAGCCCTCACTTGTTCACATTTTTGCTCTAATGATAGATGATTCACGACCTCACGTAACAATCCGAGCACCAAAAAAGCTAACACCCTTTCTGTACATTTAACGTCATGTTAACCCTACCTACTACGAGTCATCCCCCTACAGTTGTACCCAAAACGTATTTTGTGAAATTCTCTTCTCGTTTATCCTTGCTGTTTCTTTTCTTTCCGTTCCGATGTGGCATTTTACTGTTAAAAAGTACGAGTTTGATACTAAAACGGTGATCATAGCACGAAACTATCAAATTTAACTCGGTTTTACTTATTAAATACTATAGCTCTATACACAGCTTTATCTGCAATTTACACTTTAAAATGTGTTATACAAACACATCTCCTAAAACGCGGTCGTTGGATCCTCCAGTGCCTAAAACAAATTAGTGTAAGCGATGGCCCTCCGGAGTCTCAATGTCTGTCTTGGGTACCAGCGAATCATAATGGGAAAAGGGCCATTTCACTGGTTTCCGTGCATTGTGTCACTCTCCCCCATCAACTATAAATGTTTTAATAATACATGTAGTATTATTGTTGTTTATGTCGCCCAAGCATAGGTGGCATCTGTGTGTTTTCCTTTCACGCTTTAATGCACTTATGTCA
>LQRL01047347.1:0-12355 GCA_001703475.1 Hydroides elegans | reverse complement strand
AAAATGGATTTGGTTTCTAGGAAATGCCTTTAGCCACTTTTCCAACAAAATTTCAAAAAAAAAAAAAAACAAACAAAAAAAAAACAAAAGGAATTTCTAAACACTTGAAAAACTGTCTTTTTCAATATTTACCATGAAGTTTGAGTTAATGTTTACGTTATCAAAATACTCAACGTTACAAACTCGTACGATATGTTATCTATGTTTCGCTTGCAGTTAAACGTCATGTTAACGTTCTCAACATATTTGACGTTACACTAGAATTTATAATTATCGTTTTATGTTGGCCAACCAAAGTCCTCCCCGATCATATCGAAAAACAGCTTATTATGTGGCTTGAAATATTCAACAATTGTCTCTTTTAATCCCTCATCAACCTTCGGATGCGGCCTCCCTTTACCCTTCGATTCACATTTCTCAGTACTATCCCATAATTTCCAACAAAAGAAACCTTTAGTGCTATTAAACACGAAATTGTCCTCTGTTATATAATGACGCAGACCTAGATACGACTCGATCTTTCTTAGTTCCAAAACGGGATGCTTTATAAGGTTGTCGCCGTTAGCGAAATGGATTTGATTTCTCGGAAATGCTTTCAACCACTTTTTGGCGTATTTGTGGTATTCCGAATGTTGAATACGCTCGTAACTGGTGTTTAGGTGGCCGTCATGCGTCATTGCATAATGCTGCAAAAAATAAATGAATAAATAAATAAATGAATAAATAATAAAATAAATGAATGAATCAAATAGCTCTGAAAAAATAAGGTGAAATAGAAACGAGCAAGCTCCAATGCCGTTCTTGAGGCCGCGTTCATCCGCTCCTAAAAAAAAATCAAAATACAAGTTATGCGCTTTAAAGTTAAAGCCCCTATTGGTCTTAAATCATAGCAAATTATCCTTTCTGTTCATTCGAAAAGCGCATAATGTTTTGCGCTTTTATTTCGGGTCAACGCGCCCTAAAAGGGAGTTTTTCTGTGGTATGGTTGAAAAGAAAAACTTTTGACACTTTTAAACGTCATGGCGTAAGATAAACGTTTATTTCGTGTTTTATGCTTTTTAAAAAATAAATTTGCAACGACGTTGTTTCTGCGTCCGTTACAAATTAAGAGGTTTAGACGAATTTTGTTTGGACCTTGATTTGAACTCGATTTCTATTTTTTAAATATATTGGATGAACGTAGGATTTATCTATCATTTGTAAGCATATACTTAATATAATATTAACGTATCACAACAGAATTATAAACGTTCACTTTTCGTCTAATTTTAAAAATTATGATAAAACAAATAATGAAGTGTCATTTTTATTAATCAACTTCTAAATTTGGTGGATTGAATACATGTTTGCGCATAAAGCTTTGATATATCCATTTGAAATAGTTGAATGAATATTAAATTATCAACAAACCTCAAATGGTTCAGTTCGGCCCCTATTGACATCAAACTGAATATACTCAGATACAGCCCTAGAAAACGGCTCGCGCATAATCAATATGATTTTGATTGAGCTGTTCATGTGAAGTATATTTTTGCTGCATTCAGGTCGAAAGAAATAACGAGGGGTCTTTTCAATTGTTATTTGGTTCCTGGTTGATTCGGGCATTTTATGTCGATAGTACTCCAAACCTGTTCAAAATGAAAAAAAATATTTATAAAACAGATATAAGGATTTACACAATGCTTTGCCACAATAACTCTTAAGCCGCGTTCACGCAATAAAAACGCGCGTAAATAATGCTAAAAAATATCCCTTTGCATAAACAGAAGGAATAAGATGCTATGTTGTAATACATATGTGGCTTTCGAGCTTTCGATTTTCGAGCTGCTATTTTCGGGCTTTTTGTTTGTCACATAGTCAATATGATTTTTTAAGCTGTTTATATGAAGTAGACTCTATAATTTTTCCTGCATTCAGGTCGAAAGAAGTAACTTGGTGTCTTTCCAACCGTGATTTGGGTGCTTATTGATTTCGGTATGTAGTCTCGATAGTAGAAGTGTGTCTTGAATTAAAGTCGGTCAAACGGCGTAGTCCACGATATACATGATATAAATAACAAGTTCTAATAATCTGATATTTTTTTTATATTTTTACACCTGATAGGTGTATGTATTGGCTAATAAATGACAAAGTTCAATTTTCAATATTAAATATTAAATGAAATATGACCATTTGAGTCAACTCCACCGTCGGTCATCAGTGTTTTTAATTTACGTCGGTCACTAGAGTTCTTGACTATATGACACGACTACACGGTTTTTGTTCTCTCAATCATTGTTTTGGGTAGCAAATACTCACAGGTCGAAAGTTAATTAAATGTATAACGCTTCAAGCTCAAATGTAATCGAATGAGAAGAATAATAAGCATAAGAAGCACTATGAGATTTTATACCAGTTCTAGGGCAATGTTCCTCCACGCCACAACAACGTCATATTATGATGTCAACGTTATGTCAAGTTTTCAACGTAATTTTGACGTCTTTGTGACGTCATTAAAACATTGTTATGACGTCATTGTAAGACAATGACTCGAAATTGTATGTTATAAAGCGACGTCATTTGCACGTGACGGACGTTTGACGTCATATGTCCTCGTCATGGTTACAAAGTGACGAATAAGGTCATAAAACATACGACAATGACGTCGAAATTACATCGACAGTCTGACGTAACGCTGACGTCACAATGTGACGTTGTTGTTACGTCATGGACTACCGTAACGTTAGTTGTCGCAACAGGGACAGAATCAAAACTAATTAACATGAGGGGAGATTTCGCTGGAGGGGGGCTTTCCGGGGAGGGGTGTCCGCCGGGAAGGGGGGTTTCGTATCGCCTCTTAAAAGGGGGATCTCAAGGGGGAAGGGAAGTACTTAATCAATTACGTATGCGATTTGTTGTATTTGCAAATGTCTTTTTAGAACAGGAGTACCCATCGGGCCATTTTAAAAAGTGTCTTATTTTACTTTATTTGGCATGAAATGAACTCTAAACTTCTTTAAACCTGACAATTATTATTAGTGATCGAATGATTTTATTCATAATTTGCCAGCCAGGATCGAAGAGAATATTGTGCCAGCAACTTTGCACAGAATTGCCAGCAGAATAAAAAATTCACATACTGAACTGTTACTTTTCGGTTTATAATCAAACAGCGACTTTTTGTGCTTTATCATATAGATATGCTATGAAAAAGTGCATCTCAGTTATATGTTTATGTCTTAATGTCATTTCTTTTTGAAACCGAAGGTTGTTTATGCTATTAGAAACATATTTCATATTTGGTTTTCTTCTGATAATATGCCAGGAAAATACAAATTATGTGAAATGCAATATTTTATCTATTCTGTTCTGTGAAAATGCCAGCAAGATAGAAATTTCAAAAGAATAAATATTTCACCAAATAAATCGCTGGGTACTCCTGTTAGAAGTCTACTTTCACCTCCATTAATCTGTCTATCATGTGCTTATAGAATATAGAGAACTACTGCAGTATTGAAATCTTAGCGCACAGAAAAACGGATATATCTTTTAACTTATCGTAACAAGATAATTCAAAATTGCACTAGTTTATGCAGTTTCTTGTTTAGCAATTAACTACATTTACACATTTTATATATTATTTTTGTAAATGGGTGTATACCCTACTTTCACGTCCAGAATTTTCTAAGTCCAGCGAAACCTGTGGAACATCCCTTATATTCAAGAGGTCATGTGTAGGGGTTAATTTGAATTTGCATATATTTTGACCTGAATCAGAGTCGGGAATAAGCTCACAAATGTCAAAGATCTAAACCCCAAACAATGACCAGGGCGCTATTTTAAGGTCCGGTCATTAAACAGACTTTTTTTTGAAATAGCTATAACTATATACAAATTGGAAATGTCGCTTTATTATAAGAGCTCAGACGTCTAAAATGCTGCTGGGGGATAAACCACGATTGTGCCCATGTCTGATTACACTATGTTATTAGCCTCATACATTTCTTGAATATAATTTCATACTGGTCAAAGATTCTATAAACTCGTTCTGCATTTAATTTATTGCAAGATCTTCTCAGCTGAATGAGAAAATCAGTGCGAATAAAATGCTCATGTTATTGAGAAACTCATCTTTTTTTCGAATAAAAAGGCCTCGTTCCCTTCTACCCCCACTCATTTTTTATTTGAATATTACAAAAATTATTGTTTGCAAAAAGCCATTTAAAATGAGAAAACGCTCCAGTATTAATGAAACAAAGCGTGAAGATATTTTGCTTATGCACAAATTTTTCAAAAAGATTCAAGTTATTCATAGGGGCAAAGTTTTTTCAAATGTAATAAAATCTCTATCTGACGCTTTTGGTTTACACCGTAAAACTATACAAAATATTATAAACAAAAGTGACGATCAAAATGATGAATATTCAGAGATTGAACCAGAAAATTCAACAAATGTTGATTCTTTCGACGCTGATATTATTCGACGCGTCGTTCACGATTATTATTCAGAGAAACAGCTGCCGACGCTTGCTAAAATTCGCAATCGCTTAGAGCAGGAACATGGGATAGGAATAAAACTGTATAAGTTACGATAAGAATTAATCAAATTAGGTTTCAAGTGGAAAAAAGTAACGGAAAATAAAAAGATTGTAATAGAACAGCCCGATGTTGTGAAAGCACGATCGGAGTATTTGCGAAAAATTCAAAGTTTTCGGAACCAGGGCTATCAAATTGTGTATTTAGATGAGACGTGGGTCAACAAAAACACATGTCCTACGCACACCTGGCTTCCGGTTGCAAATTGTGAAACAGCGCTTGGCGCTATGGAAAAAAAGGAAATTCAACTACCTAGAATCCCTTCCGGGAAAGGGCAGCGTCTTATAATTTTACACGCTGGCAGTGATAAAGTTGGCTTTATAGAAGGGTGTAAGTTGGTGTTCACCGGGACCGATATTGACGGTGATTATCATCGTGAGATGAATTCGAAAATATTTCTAGATTGGTTCGAACAAAGGCTCATACCAGCACTAGAAGAACCAAGCGTAATCGTATTGGATAATGCCTCTTACCACAACGTGCGAACCGAAGCAAGTTCTGTGCCCTCAAGCAGCGCTCGGAAGGGAGCTATTCAGGACTGGTTAAAGAACAATAATGTTGAGTATCCCAGCTTGAATACGAAGGTCCAACTATACGAGCTGGTGAAGAAGCACAAACCACCAATACGCTACATTAAGGACGACCTTGCAGGTATATTTGTGATAATTTTCATTATAAGCATAGCAGAACTGTTATATCGCGCATACATGATCATTTAAAAAATATATAAAAAAGATATTAAATTATAAGTTTTCCTATCCAGTAGTTTAGTTCACAGTGCATAACTATTTCAGTAGACATGTCGTACGTTTTGAAATAAAACGTGAAATAAAAAAATAAAGATTGATTATTTTTTTCTATTTAAGAAATGAATGGACACTTTACGCTGCGCACCCCAGTTCGACATTGTGAGCTAAATCCGATAGAGTTGATTTGGTCAAAAGTAAAGAGGGCAGTTGCTAATAGGAACACATCATTTCGGATACGGGACGTTGAAAGATTAGTACATGAGGAGCTTGATGCTGTTTCTATAGCGGACTGGACATCGCGGGTCCGTCACGTTCTAGAGATAGAAACGAAAATGAAACATCTCGAGGGAATAGTGGATATAGAGCCCATTACGCTTACGTTAACTGACTCCGATAGTTCTGAGGATGAGACGTCGTGTGAGGAGAACGATTGTTAGAATCTATGTGAAGTTTCGTTAATGCGTTGATTTTGTCATATGCATTATTTATATAATATTGTGTCACTTTTCTATATAGCAACCCAGACAATGTTTATGAATGTTTGACATGTATGCCTAACACTTTGATCCTATTGAATATTGTGGGCGTTTTTTGTTTATCATGTAAGAAGGCTATTCCAGAATAAAAGGTGGAACTCTGTCATTTTCTTGTGTTTGGTTTTTGTCATTGTTTGTGCGCTAAGATCTCAAAACTACAATAGTGTGCATCGTGAATAACTAAACATCATGTTTATACTGCCTAGGAGTCTATATGTATACTGACCGACGTAAATTTTATACACTGATTGACTTCAGTCTATGTTAAATAACGTGAAAATTATCTTAAATAACTAAACAAATGGGTAAAATATAAAGTAAAATATATAAAAATATGATACAGCTATTATGTACCAAAATATCAATGTAAACTTATGTATATAAAGTAAGATATCGTAACTTCAAACCTCGCATACTCAAATAATTTCAACGTTTTTTTTAAGACATACGTCTACTCCGACCTGTTAAACGTTTAAACAAATGCAATATATTTCTAGAATAAAAAAATATGATGATTTATATACTGCTTTACCAAAGCATGACAACATTTGAAGCTATAATATGTTGTTCAGTATAGATCATAATTGTTTTGGAATAATTATTTAAAAAAAATAGCTATCATTCTTCACTTTACATTTTACCATCATATTAACATATCAACATATAATTAGCGTAGAATCTAATTTATTTTTATGATACCTGCATAATAATCAAATCGATTTGGAACGTAAACACTAATCATGTATGCATGTTTTGAAGGATAGAGTTCCCTTGAACCAACAAAATGTTATACAAACATATCTATATACATGTACATGTAAATACACATGTATGCGAAAATATGGCCTTGCAATGATTAATTTAAAGAGTGAATTTATATCAGATCCCGTAAATTTAGCATGTCACTGCAAACTTATTTTTCCATTCCATTTTCAATACACAACCTTTCATTCGAACGATAATGATATCTGGAGAAAAAAAAATCGATTTTGTTTAAGTCATAAGGCTGATCTATGATTGGCTGATAGCGGGGGAGGATCCATGCATATGTATGCATGGAACAGCAAATCTTCATTCAAGCTCCCGCTTCGGCCATAATCACGCATAATAAACATATTACGTTTTTGTCATTGTTTAAAAGTTTTTTCTAAACGAATAATATTGTAAAATGTTACGATACATAATGAGACAATAAAATATGGACCACACGCGGCCGCTCAAACAAAAAACGTCGATCGTGTTTTACTGTTCTTAGCTAGCGCACGATGATCAGCAGATAAATATTATATCATCGTTTGAATGTTTCCCAGTAAACATGGAAGCTCATGTGGGCTTTCCGTGAGACTCACGTGAATCATACTGTGCGTGTCTCACACTGTGAGGTTCACTATGAGGTCACAAAATATCTCAATAGCCTCACATGAGCCTGCGTTACCTATCATAAGGCTCACATGATCTCACAGATCTCACAAGACTCTCAAAAGCTGGGTACGTTTTGACCTCACTGAGATATCTCAGACCAGGCTTTCCGTGAGATCTCTGTGTTGACGGGATAATAAGATGATATCCCGATGTTTTTATAGTTGTTTTTGACATGTCCTGGAATGTTTTTCTCTGAAGACAGGTGGAGAAATACCCTATTACCTTATACCCTATAAGGTAAACGATATTTTAAGGCATATGATGATTTCGTTCGAAAATGGTAAAATCTTCTTTTGCCTATTTCTCAAGATGGGAAAAAAGCCTATTCGTCACTTCGCGAATTAAGCATTTACATTCATCTCTTATGACATGGCGAAGAACGACGCCCGGAAAACATGCATTTTGGCCCAAATTAGAACGACTTTTACAACTTAAATTACATGAATATTACATGTTTGAGCATATATGTTGCTGGAATTGGCACGAGTAAGAATAACAGATACTAGATTTATTTCTTTGAAAATATAACTGTCAAATAAAAACTTGAATGCATTCTCAAAAGAAATGGCTTAATGTGGCCAAGACCTTAAGAAGAAATACAACAACAAAAAAACACAGAACAACTATTTCCTGAGAAAAATGACGCTACCTAACGTCTTGACGGATTGTTTACGATGATGGTTCTTTGTTTATTGACAAATCGTTAAAATATGGCATTGTAGCATATAATGTTAGCATTGGTAAGCTAATTATACTACGTCTTCGTATTTAAAGTTACCTTTCGCATATCGTTTCTTGCTATCAAAGAAATGCTGTCCATCGTCAGCTACCACTATATCCGGGTGAATGGATAGGAAGTCCCTCAGGGCTCTAGTTCCTGCCTTGCGTACTCCTGCAATAATGCATTGTGGCAGCCTCTTTTTGAAATCAGCTGGGCAACCTTTAAAATCATTCGATTTTTCATCATGTTTTGTTGTTTCCTTATTGAAACCATTCCATTTTTTATTATTCTTTATTGTTTCCTTTTGTGGCGTGATATGTATATGAAGCCAAGAAAGAGAAAGTTAATTGCAATTACTATGGCAATGTACTGGTCCTTCATTTTTGACGTCATGTTATCAACGTTTATGAATTCGTTCTTATAATTGTATCGTATTTTCTTTAATCCTTTGCTTTTAAAATATCACTTACAGTTTGCTTTAAATATGAGTTTCCTAGAAGTGCAATTATTATTCATGGAATAGATTGTATTTTGTCTTCGGTCAAATGATCCGTTATTGTTTGTTTTTCTGATTCGGTATTTTCGTTTGATAAATATGAACTACAGACATAAATTCCATTTAAGTTTATACCATTCCAAGTATTTGTCACAATTTAATCAACGGATTCTAATTTGAAATAGTCATATGTTTATAACCTCACTTCTCAAACTGGTTTGAATGGTGGACAAGGGTAACACGTATACTCTATATAGGTTTTACCCGCATTTTCGACATATATTGCACAGCTTTTATTAGTTATTTATTATTGAATATATGATACATGCAATTAGTTTTGCATTTGGAATGATTTGGGCTTATAGACCTAAATGATGCTCCTGGTCTGTTATTTTGTTTGATAACATACTGAATTTCCTATCATATGAACCAATGGGGTATATTGCATGTTTATGTTGATTAAATAGATACCTGCATAATGTATATGTTACCGTCAATTTGTTAAATCAGCGTTTGTCTACACTACCCGAGATTTTCCGTCAATGGCAACATGTCCTGGTTCAATCAGAAAATGTGTGCAATATTGACTAAAAGCCAAACAGTGTCAACCTTCACAAACAAATGTTTAGTTTGTCTATTTAAAAGATTGACTGAAATAGTCTAAGGTCCTGCTTAGATAAAATCGCTAGCAACGATTTTAGTGATTATATACACTAGTTATCTCGGTATCTTCGGCTTTCCCATGCATGTTACAGTGCATTGCTTGACACTTATCGCTACTTGCGACGATAATCGCCACTTGCGAAAATAATTGTGCCTAGCGACCTGTCAAACAAGCGATGATTTCCCCAAAGAAAATACAGCATTTCATTACAGTTTTGACAATCGCTCCTATGTAGTCACAAATCTTTGAAATCGCAATCTGCGACGGGATTTTTCCTTGAAAGTAGGTCAAAATCCTACAAAGAAAACAGTGAAAATCGCAAATGGCGACGAGAATCGCTCAATATATGTAAGCAGGGCTTAGTCTAAAATTGACTATATTTGAGCCTAAAGATGAATATGAGCCAGTCTTAAGATAAGTAGAAAACCATAAAGGAATTGTATCACTTTTTTATTTTCAAGATTAAAAAAGATATTATGAGTGTGTTTTTACATTCTTCTAACGTCATGGTTACACGTTTCATGTACAATATTTCAAATAAATATGTATGAATATATTAATAAAATGTATATTATTATGTATTTATCAAACTTTTTTTTCTGTTTTACAATTCCAACGAAGATATGCTCATTTTGGTGAACGAAAATTGCATATCCTTTGAAGTCGTTATCGTCCAAAAACCATATGTATCTTTTTTTAAATTATTCCTTTTGCTCGGCTTGCATCAAGTTATTCCTACAAAACAACAAGGAAAATGACATCAACTTAGGACAACAATACAATCGAAGAATATTTGTATGTCCACATGTAAGTTTTTAGCATACTTTTTTTAATTCGCAAGACATAATAAAACGACTTATATCTATAAAGACCACATTGCAAACCAGCAGTCTCATCTTAAACATATTATGTATACTAGACTTTGCAGAAATAGAAATATATGATAACAGAGCAATAGCAGTAATAGTGATGAGTATTTACCTTCAACAGTCTCGTTGCTGACTCTATATATGGATTCATTCTCATTTTCGTTTGTTTCAATCACCAACAATACAGTCACTATGGTAACTATCGCAACAATCAAAAACAATAGGCCGATTGTTATGGCAACTGATTGTCTTTTGCGCACTTGACGACGTACATCTTTGCCTGTTTCCATTGGATTGGTATCCATTGTTTGATTGGTTTATCAATTGATACTATATAATGTGCTGTAAAATGTTTAATATAGAAAAAAAAAGATGAATGTTTATACGCTAATTATTGTCGTCAAATGATTAGATTTTATATATTAATGAATTGAACAAAGTATTTTTACGGCTAATCCGAGACTGAAATATCCAAGACTAATCTAGGACTGCTTAAATTATCTAAGATTAATTCTCGATTTTTTTCTCAGTTTCAGACCTTTTGACCAACCTTGGATAAATTAATCTAGGAGTAATCTAAGATTGATTCTCATGCCTTATGATAATATGAGTACAATATTGACAAATGTCTATCATGGGATCTATTTTAGCCAGGTATTCATTAGTATGCATGTATGTATTAGTACATCGTGTTTGGCCTTTCTTTCTATGTTTGATCACATAGAGCTATATCAATATGCTATTCATTTCCTCTGTGAAAGATTGGTAGTCTACCATTCAACTGTGTTGCCCTTATCGCATATGCATATGTGAGAGTTAGACCTTTGATTGTACAACTCTAACTAAAATACCATGATATTATATGCCTTGTTATAAACTGAAGATAAGTTTTTGGACAAAACTAAAATGTTCATATCAATCAAACTAATCCAAGAAAAGTATATCACTATGTGTACTTTGTGATACCCAATATAACTTGTAATTATTAACGAAAAAAAAAAACAAATTTCGGACAGAAAAGGCAACATTTGCAAATTTTACCCGACCTAATCCTATAAGCATCAGGACTACATTTCAACCATAGATTGGCTATAATCCATAGGTCTAAAACGCGAAAATTTTCTAATGGTAGACTAATCCCCCTATTACTGCCAGTCTAAGAGTAATCCAAAGGTCAGGAACTGGTCAATAAACTTGAAGTGTTTAAGTCACAAGATTGTCAATTAATATTCGTTCGTTTAAGTACTCCAATGTTACTTAAAGTTTATTGGCATAACTGCGTGAATCAAAATTATATTTAGAATATTCCGTGCTATTTTTTGCAGTCAGACAGTTTTTTTAAACAATTTTATGTTCATTAAATATGTGCATGTTTATACATGTATGCATACTATTAAACCTTTTTTCCGGTTTTTATCTTTTATTTCTTGATTATCAACATAAGAATGTCATATCCAACTCATTTTCATTCAGTAAACATATATATTTTTTTTCAAAACTGTTTTCACAATGTTAACAAATGCGATTCGATACTTATCTTCTAATGTTAGATATTTCGGCTGTTAAAATCTTTCATTCATTCAAACTTAAAGCAATGATCTTTGGTATAGATTATGAAAAGGAACATAAAGTCTGCACAACACATAAATAGTGATCAATATAAGCACGTAGACCTAGACCTGATTCGTGCACTTGGCAATTGGCCGTTCAACAGAGATTATGTTTACAATGTTGTAGTTTTAAGGTATGTTTATGAAGACTAACGAAATGACGACTGACACTGTAAATAAGCGAAGCCATAATTTTGGAGTATTTTGAATATTTATTTTTAACAGCAAATCAAATGGCAACAACGCAATTTATTGACAACTAAATAAACATTATTAGACCCAAAATATGAATGACATAATTGATCACCATATTTATTACACTATTAATATATTAATTATTTTGTAAATATATAAGAAACATATATGTAAAATAAGGTCCGTGGGGAGCCAAAACCGCCCGGACCGATACAGAAAGTACACTGTTGACATATATGTATAACTAGGCTGTAAACTGTAACACAGACAGTTTAAAGTGCAATAAACAAAGGTAAAGATTTGCCTTGATACAATGCCTAATACAAAGACAATTACAAATACATGTATAGAACAATAATTTACAAGTATTGATGATTTATATGAATATGCATTTAAAACCCAAATACAGAAGAGGTTGAAGGGGTAGGCGGAGGGCAAATGGAACACTTTTATTCTATCCGCAAAATAAAGTATTAAATAAAATATATTAAGTAATATGCGAAGAGTATGAATAACCA